>FXXK01003010.1:0-44818 GCA_900184695.1 Betula pendula
AGAGAGATGAATGGTCCCCTACGAAAGAAACGGTGTTGTCTTCATAAGGCATGCGATGCAGTGTACTTGTCTCATGAAAAGGTCTATGTTCGTCTCATTTATCAGATGCAAACAAAACAAAGGTTGTTGGTACTGAAATAATTAAAACTTTTTAAAAAATAATAAAAAGTTTCAATTGTGAATATAATTGTTAATGTCTCCCAAACTTTTCAATTATAACAATGCCACCCAAATTTATTAACAATTGTCAATGTCCCTCCAGCTAATGCTAGCAAAAAGACAAAATGACCTTACAAATTTTTCAATAACCATAATAACTCTTACAAATCAAAAAAAAAAAAAAAACTAATAATTTTTTTAATTTTATTTAAAAAAAATTATACTTTTTTTTAAAAAAAATTTCATTTGTCAATTGAGTGGTATTTTATTTAAAAAACAAAAACCAAAACTTTATACTTTTTTATTTTATTTTAAATTTGCCAAATGAGTAGTTGTGTTTAAAAAATTATTATTATTATTATTTTTGTTTTTATTTTAATAATTTTTTTTTTATGTTTATTAAGAGTATTTTCATCTTTGGGAAACATTGACAATTGTTTAATAGTTTGGGAGGACATTGTCACAATTGAAAGTTTATGAGAGACCATTGTCAATTGAGTGACAGTTTCAAGAGGTAAGAATTTCCGGTATGAATTCTTCTGATTAACAAAGCTCGATCAATTTTTTTCGAGAGTGAGTTAGCCTTAAATTGAAATAGATTAATTGTCATCTTTCCCTATCAAATATTTATTAACCGAAGAAGTTAAAACTCATTGAGAAAGTTTTTTCATAGTATTTTTAAAGCAGTACGCAGTATGTATTGAGAAAATTCAAGCTAGCTATGAGTGCTGCTTCCTTTCCCGCAGTACTACAGAAGGGAGCATTCTTAAATGTGTACGTACGTGCAGCTTCCCTCAATTTCCTCCACTTTTTTGTCTAGAATATCTAAGAACATGGATGTTGAAGATCTAAGCGTAGATATAGTCACGTATGGACTATATCATCAGCAGTTCCTGTAAGAGAGATGGAACCAGTTCCTAATAATTTGGCCTCCCTTGTTCTACAAATAATAAAAATAGTTTTTTTTATTTATTATTAACATCAAGAAAAAAATAATAATAATTTTCAACTCTATAAAAAAAATTGAAAAAAAAAATAGAAGTCACCATGCTAATCAACTAGAATTCACAATCTTAATAAAATTTACAATCTCATAGACCAGATAGCAGCCCCCCTCAACCTGATCTGATGCGGGATATAGTTTTATTTTGATTCTATAAGTTAATTGAATAATTAGTATTCAATTTCATGTTTTCTTTATTTATTCATTTTTTGTAATTCAATAAATGAGTTTTGTTCAAAGTGAATTAGATTATGATTAGGGTTTTGGTCGTTGGCTTATTTAATGGGCTTGACCCGAAGTTAATCAAATTAGGGGTTAGAGTTTAGTATTAAGTCTATTTAAGTGTGATTGTACTCCAATTATAGAGACAGTGATTAGATGAATAAGCAATAATTTTGAGTACTTGAGGTGAAATTCATTTTCTTTCCAGTGGGGAGACTCTGCCGCACTTTACTGTTGGCCAAAAAGACTCTGGTTCAAGCTAGGTGGATATTTTTCGTGGTAAGACTCTTCACGTAACCATATCCTTTAGTAATTTTTTATACGTACTTTGTTCGTTGTTGATACCCAGGCTACATCAACCTCTCATGAGGTCAACATTAAACCCAGACTCTTATTTTTTTTTATCCCCCTTCAATTTTTTCTTTTAGTTTTAGCCAATTTTCTCACATGAAACTTTATAAATTTGACTCTCCCAGTTTTCTTCTACCAAATGTACGCCTAAAATTAAAATAATTTTTGTCACTTTAAAAGATTTTGCCAGTCTTCATTGGATGCAAGGGAAGTCTAGTAGCATTATGTGACTGTGAGAACGTATGATTATGAATTTATTATGACTATGAATGTGAGTACGTATGATTATGCCAGTCAGGGGCGGACCTAGGTGAAGGAGTGGGTGACGAATGTCCCCTCAAAAGTTTTAAATTTTTTTTCAAATATATATTTTTATAAATTTGTGTCCTCAAAATATTTTTTTTTATCCCCCTTCAAATTTTTCTTTTAGTTTTACCCAATTTTCTCACATTATAAATTTAACTCTCCCTGTTTCTATTGTGACTATAAAACGAGCTTTTTTTGCCATAAAACTTGTAAAAACTAGATTGCGTTAAAGACTATCGTAAAGCATAATTTGAGGGAGAAGCTAAGTTCTTTGTTGGATCTTTTTTTGTACATGGTCTATAGTAAAATAGGAAACTTGTATTCGAAAAGCAAGTTTTCTTAATTTCTTCTAAGATGATTTTATAGACACGAAAGTTTGTATACTGTAATGACTTACGATTTAATATGAAATTAAATTTAATAGTTCTTTGCTTTTATTTTATATAAACACGCACAAATACAAACACATATAGACAGATTATAAGTATCTTTGTGCTTATGTATTTATATAAGTTCGTCCCTCTATACTAAAAATCTTGGTTTCGCCCCTGATGCTAGTGATTATGATTGAAGTTTGTGTATACACTCACGTTAAATGTTTATCAAGTTATTGAATTGGGTCTATCCGATTATTGAATTGTGTCTATCATGTTTTTATTTAAAAACCCAAAAAAAAAAAAAAAATAGGAAAATACTATTTTCAAGTCATAATTTTGTAACGTTTACTGTTACAAACAATATAAAATTACACTAAACGACGTAAGCACTTTTATGTCATTTACTCTTAAATGACATGAATTTGTGTCGGTTTTATGTTTAACGTCGTTTAGCAAGTGATATTATATAAATGACACTAAATGCCCCTTTTTAAAATTTTTTTTTATTTATTTATTGTAGTGTATATTTCCATAAATAATATGGTCGCTATTACCATTTTCATTGTGTATTCGTGTGATTTGGTTGTCTAGGTTATGGTGTTTCGGTTTGTCTCTTCAGATCAGCATCATTAATTTATGAGGATGCTTAACCTGGTTTTGAAATAATTCTCTCTAAGAAATCCTCCATGAGTGAATAGAAAGAGCTAGCAATAGCATGATGTGATGTTTATTCTTAATCTTATCTCTTTGAGAGATAGCTAAGTGTACGTGAGACTGACATAATTTAATTTGGAAGGTTTACAATTTTTGGTTCACATTTTTATATGGAGTGAAACAAATTGTGAATGGTCCTACGAAAGAAACGAAACCGATGCTGACAATAATGTCTTCTTTAGGCATGTAGTACTGTTCTTGTCTTATAAAAAAATCAACCAAAAGGTCATGTTCGTCTCATTTATGAGATACAAACAAAACAAAAGTTGTTGGTAGTTGGTAGGGCTGTAAACGAGCCAGTCTTTCCGACAGTCCACTCGATACCCGCCCGGTTAAACTCGACTCGAACTCGAGATCGGTACTGTACAAACTCGCCTATTACTGTACAAACCCGCTGATTAGTTAGCTGGATACAAACCAGACTCGCTCGACAAAACCCGATAAGGGCTCGTGAGCCTAACTTGTTTAAGGCTCGACTGAACCAGTTCGCTCCGACTCGTTTAGGGATCGCGAGCCTGATTCGTTAGCTCGATCATATATATATATATATAAGTATGTATTAATAATAAATTAATATATATTATATTTATATAGGTTCCTTAATATTTATATTTACATTACTCAATTTAATCATTATATCTTATCAAATTAGTGATTAGTGTTGAAGTTAACAATATATTGTTATAATCACAAATTAAGTATTATCATTATAATTTAGATCATATGAATTATCATTCGAATTTATATCACATGATCACATGATCTAATATTGTGCCATATGATCATATAAACCTAGATGAAATGATCATATTGATATAACTTTGTGCCATTTAATCCCATATCATTATCATATGAATATGATTACTTGATCTACGTATTATTATTATATACTTAACAATGTGATTCATATAATTTCAAATTAAGTGATTAGTATTATAATCAACAATGTGTTTGTTTATAATCACAGATTAAAATATTATAATAAGTATTATCATTTATCATTATAATTTACTAACTTAGTATTACTAATCACTCTGTTAATATATACTAATATCAAATTTACTAACTTAGTTAATTTTCTAAAGTAATATTATTAAGTTAATATTAATTAATTAACATAGTTATAAGTAGTTAGAATTGATATTAACTAGTTGTAAATATACTAACATAAATGATATTTGGTTGAAAGACGTTTCAATATGTATTTGTGATATTATTTCGTTAGAGCAAGCTGGTCTATTTTAATGATCAATGAAATAATCGATATGATTATTTTAAAAAAATATATGCAATGTTAGCTAACTAATATTATTAGGTATATAAATTTAAGTATGTATATTAATAATTAAGTAACAATTATATATCCTAACAATGTTAGGTTTATATAAATTTAAGTATGTTTGTTAACTAGTTAGTTAAATTTATTTACACTTTGGTGATTTTATTAATAAATCATAATTCAACTTCTTTTTTTTTCATAATGGAATTTGTAGAATAAATAATATCATTAAACTATGAAAAAATGATAATTTATTTATATTTGGTGATGCAAGGGTAAGTTGTCTTCTTATATATACATATATATATTTTCTAAACATTGATCTGACCGTCAGATCTATATTTTTTTTTGAAGATCAAATGATCTGCTAAAGATCTTGACCGTTGATATTTTTATATTTTTTATTTTGTTTAAGATTGACTCGAACTCGTGTCGTTCATGCAGATTCTAGAGACACGTGAACACCTCCCAACGTTGGATTTATTTGGGCAAATCCTAACTGTCCATTCCTTATCATCATCATTAAATGCATTCAACTATCACACCCTACTCACTCCCAAAGTTGTTGATCCAACGGCTATGAATATAAGTTGTCATATACATCTCACCATCTAACCATTCAATCATAATAACCATAAAACAATTCTAAAGTCTTTCACTCTTCAGACACACACACACTCTCTTTTCTCTTCCCCTTTCCTTTCTTTCCTCCCATCTCCATCTGCCTTTCTTCTCTTCTCTGTTGCACGCACACTGTAACGCCCAATAAATAATTAAAAAGGTTATTAGTAATAACCCTTAAATAATTCGAATTAATAATATATATATATTAATCAATAACAATATTATTTAATGAGTGTATTAAGAGAATTGGAATAAAAATATTAAGAAAATGTTAATGAAATTAGAATAACAAAATAGTATAATAAGCTCTAGTGTGATAAATAATTAATCGTAAGGGTAAATTATAGATAAAATTAAATAAGGAGTCAATTGTTAATTAATAAAAGTAAGATTAATATATGTTGGGTTAATGTTGTAATTTATGATAGATGAAAGTTTAAAATAAAATAAAAATCTGCCATTACCACATGTCTAATTGTAATTGACTATGGAGGATATCTTATCCCTTAGCAAGATAAGACACCGAAAGTGAAAAAACAGTTCGTTTAAACCATGAAACAAAAAAAAAAGGCTTAATAGTGAGATTGACGCTTATATATATATTATATATATATATATAATATATATATATATATATATATAATAAAGGACTCTGCGGCACCTCATTAAAAGCCTATCTAGTATTTCATTTTGTTATGTTTTGAAAGAACTTTAAACTAAGCAGATTTTTTTCTAAGAAAAAAACAAAAAAAGAAAAAACCTATGCAGGTTTTTTTTTTAAAAAAATTAATTTTAAAACACATAAACCGAAGAGTCTCGTAATCGACTACTTGCTCAATAAAATCTGTTTAGTGGAGCATTATCACACCAGACGTCTCTTCTCCGCCTTGTTATTGTCGATATCCAGCTATCAAGCACGTCTCTTTTATTAGCTTCCAACACGTGTTCCTCGAGCCTTGTAATTGTCAGTTGGACTACTCATTTCTTCCAATGCATTATCTCTTCTCTGCCTTCTCTCTCTCTCAATTTTCCTCCTCCGACATCTCTGCCTTTTATTTCTCTTCTCTTCTCTGCTCTCTCTCAATCTTCCTCCTTCTTCTCCGATATTGAGTACTAAGAAGAAAAGCAGAGAGGTTGGGTCATTTTTTCACCGATTTAGGAGTAAGACTGGATTTTATGTTAGTGAATGTTATTGCCACGGTATGGGTTTTTTTGTTGTTTTTGTTAGTTTGCTTTTGGGTTTTCCCAAATGGGTTCCTTCTTCGCCTTGATCTTCTTCTTCTTTTTTGATATTGAGTACCCAGATGAAAATCCGAGCGGCTAGATTGTTTTTTCATCGATTTAGGATGGGTTTTGGCAAATCGGTGTGAAATTTTTGTTACATTTTAACAAATACTGATTGAGCCCTAATCGAGCCGAGCTGCTCAATTAAGGCCTTAAAGAGCTTTTGAACCGAGCTCGGGTTCGAGCCTGGCTCAGCTCGAGCCCATCTAAAATATTCTGTTTTTCTCGAGCCCGAGTCGAGTCGAGCTGACTCGAGGCTCGACTCGACTCGGTACTACGATTTTAACGAGCTCGAGTTCGAGCTCGAGCTTGGTATTTCCTTAGCGAGTCGAGCTCGGACAAGAAGTTTTAAGCTCGGCTCGATTAGTGGTCCTCCTAAACGAGCCAGTCCCGAAAATGCAAAACTCGGCCCGACTCGGCTCGATTACAGCCCTAGTAGTTGGTAGTAAATAACCTACCTAATTATTTCTCCACGAGTGATTTGGAGGCATGTTTTCGATCGAATTGCATTTCTTTTTTCTTTTGTTTTCTTTTTTAGAATTTAAATATAATTTTTTTTTTCATTTTTAGTTTTACTTTTATCTCTCCATACATCTTTTCTAAACTATTCAAACATAATTTTACTTTCTTTTTTTTTTTTCTCTTCAATTTTCACAAAGTCAACAAAAAAAAAAATAGCCTAAACGAACTCTCATTTCTCCATGATGTTTTTAGACAAGTGAACCTACACAACCCCATAACCAGAGGGAAAACAACAAAGTAGAGGAACAAGCCTAGAGGAAACTCGGTATTAGATAAATCTTATTGTTTTTTTAGTTTTAATCTTCTTTTTCTCTTAGGGTGCGTTTGAGATTGCGATTTCATAGACAATAAGTGCGATTTTAAATCAAATCGTAAAAATTGGATTGTTTGGGAACTGCGTTTTTAAAAAATTGCGATTTGAAAACGCATAATTTTAAATGTTAAACTGCGATTTTGTCAAACGCTTAACTGCGTTTTCAAAAATTACGTTTTCAAATCGCACTTTTTTAAATCGCTATTTTTAAAATCGCATTTTTTGAAATCACAATCTCAAACAGGCCCTTAACTAATTTCATTGTATTTTGTTATTTTAATTGGGTCATAAATAAAGTTAACTACTTAGTGTTAACATGTGGTTATTAATTAGGCTCCCACGTAGGCCATATATGGATACACGTACAACATAAAACTTTGTTAAATTGCTAATTAAGTTGCATAGGTGATTTATTATTTTGGTGTAAACATACGATTAAGTAAAAGCAAACAAGTGTCGGAGACCATGTGACAATTCATTTCCACAATTTCCTTAGCTAACACTCTTTTGACATTGTTTGGATTATCGTGTTGGTATATTCTCTACAGCAAACAGATAGATTCTCTCCGTGCGAGATTTTGGGAGGGTCCCACTAGAAAAAGTGACATGAATCCACATTGAAGAATTTGTTTATTGCTCCGTATGGTACTGGTTTCCTGAACCAAGTATTTCCTTCACATTTTTGCATGTAGTGGAAAAAAAAAAAACAAAAAAATTCACTTACCATTTTTAATATTTTATTATTTTTATAACTATATTTTTAAACTTTAAAAATTGTTAATTTACAGTTATTAT
The DNA here is from genome assembly GCA_900184695.1 of Betula pendula. Classification (NCBI taxonomy): domain Eukaryota; kingdom Viridiplantae; phylum Streptophyta; class Magnoliopsida; order Fagales; family Betulaceae; genus Betula; species Betula pendula. The sequence continues at coordinate 7,950 of FXXK01003010.1, forward strand.
TTTTCAAAAATTTACAATGTCAACCATTCTGTCCAAATTAATGACTAAAATTATCATATTTCAAAAGCTTACAATTTCAAAATGATAAGTAAAGTTTTCCAAAAAAAAAAAAAAGTGATCCACATCATCCTTATAAAAGAGGACGTGATAAAAAGAAAAATTGGTGTTGAAATAACATGCCCTAACAAATTTTCTACATGTTGTTAAAGGGCATTACCTATATGTTGTGCAATAGATTACAACTATAGTAAATAACACAAAATAATCACACACGTACAAGAATTCATTCTCTTAATGTGATGTATGTCCAAAGGTTCATGCGATAGTGCAAAAATTCACGTAAAAAAATAACTCAAAATTCAAACTTCTAATACATCAAAATCTCACTCTCATACAAGAAAAATTCTTTCTCAAAAGAGAAACAAAAATTCATGATTATGGAGATGGCAATAATTACGTATGTCATAAACCGAACCACCTCAATTCTCTATGTCTTTCTCTCTATCCTTTTATCTCTTTGATTTATCATGTGTTACTTTCTATATTAATCAAGATACGTGATTCATATGACGATCTGGCCCTCTGTTGGCCATTGTGAACCATGTACCCTCACATTTGCTTAGAATCGACCATTAATAAATGTGACAGATGGACTTACATCTGCATCGATTTGATTTGCTGCTTTCTAATTAGCAATGGAGCTCTCACAATTTAATCTGTTGACAGGAATTGATAACTCTTCTTTTTACAAGATATAGAAATATCAGTAACCTAATAAATTGATAAGGGATATTAATTTTGAACCATATATTCATTTTGCAAGAGCATGCATCATGTGTTTACGATTCTTGAAATCCTTTGGTTGCAAGATCTAAGAACGTGCAATGTATCTTGAAAGTCCCACAACTTGTGATAGACGACCAAACGGAGGCTCTTTTCACCATTAATTATCCATATCTAACACATACAGGTGTTGAAATTAGTCTCTCTAATTAAACAATCCTAGCTCCATGACTGAATAGAAAGATTTAGCATTAATTGCAAGTAGTTAAGTGTGAGACTGACCCGATTTTGAAAATTTTACAATTTTTGGTTCACATTTTTGTGTGGAGTGAAACAATTAAATAATGTGAATGGTCCTATACGAAAGAAACGGTGCTGGGGCAGTGTTGTCTTCCTCAGGCATGCAGTGTTCTTGTCTAATGAAAAGATGAATCAAAAGGTCAAGTTCGTCTCATTAATTTAATATGAGATGCAAACAAAATAAAGGTTGGTACTGAAATACTACCATCCAGCTGGCCTAGGCATGTCTCCACGAGTGATTAATTAGAGTTCATTTCTCCATGAATTCTTTTTGGATGAGTAAGCTTTATTAAAGAAGAACAAAAGATTACAAATAGAACACAGAAAAAGTTATAAAAATGGTCTCTCACACAACATAATTCTCGAAATAAAAAATTTAAGAATTTTTAAAGCCTAAACCCAAAAGCTACTAGACTAGCCACCAAAGTTTCTAAAAACAATAAAATTTATAGGATGGCCCAACCCTATGAAAAAATAAATTATATAGAGTGAGTTTTTAAAACACAACATGATACGTTTTCACACTTTCTTTTTTTTTTGGCTATTTATTACCGTTCTTCATAGCCTCACTCCCACTTAAAAGATACATATTACAGAGGACTAAAGCCTAAAGGAGACTAGGTATTTGACAAACCTATTTCTCTTTTAGTTCTAATCTTCTTCTCCTCTTAGCTAATATCATTGTATTATGTTATTTTGACCGGGTCATAAATATAATTAACTACTTTTAGTGTTAGCATGTGGCTATTAAGCTCAGACGTACAGGCCATGTTCACATTCATAGACAACATCAAAGTTATTAAATTTTGGGGTAAACAAGTGAAAGCAAACATAACCTAAATGTATGCATATCTGATATCATTGATTCATTCATTTCGCATTAACTAAAATGTTAGACGAAGACTTTTTGGTCCCCGGATGTGCGACAGCTCTTTATTGCCATTTGTCACAACAACCCTAAGTTAGTTGGAGAGTGTTATTTCAGGAAAAGGAAATGGAGAGCTTCCTGGTCCGTTATTTTACGACCTATATTTGCATTCTCATAAATGAGATTGGCTGGCTTCCAGCCAAAAGGTAAATTAAGAGAGTTTAGAAAAAAGGAAAAAGAAAAAAACTATCAACACTAATCAAGACATGATGTTGGGTCTATTTTCGTTCTTCTCTCTAAAATATGTTACTACTTAATTAATAGTGCGTTTAGTATTGCGATTTCGTAAATAAAAAATACGATTTTAAATCATTTTGCATAAAATATATCGTTTGAAAATTTTTTTTTTTTTAAATTGTGATTTGAAAACGCAAAAAAATCACAGGCAATGATGTATATTTTTGAAAACACACAATTTTAAAGGTTAAACTGCAGTTTTAAAGTTTTAATTACAATTTTATCAAACACTTAACTGCATTTTTAAAAATTATATTTTTATATCATATATTTTAAATTCGTATTTTTTAAAATCTCAAACTTATCTTAGGTCCATCTTTTCGAAATAAATGCTTTTTATTTTTTATTTTTTGGGTAGTGGTTGGAAGTGCAGGTAGTTGGAGGGGCAGATGTTGTCATGGCTCACGCAATATCTCGAACTCTAACATGGGACCTTTCCCTTCGCATTCATTCGTTTCACAGAAAACTAAAATGTAAAATAAAGACTTTTCTCATCTCCCAACTGATTGGAGAATTAATTGGTCCCCTGTGTTTATGATTCAGGTCCTGGGATATGTCATGACAACTCTTGGTTTGTTGGAGAGTGTTATTTAAGCAACACGTAGGGTATGTTTGGAAAAGGTTGTGAGTTGGGGTTGATAATTTTTTATGTGATATAAAATAGAAGAAATGTTGTAAATTTTTTGTATGAAAAAGTGAAAAAATTTTGTTTTTTGATTAATTTTTTATATTAATAATAATAAAAAGTGTTTGATGTGATATAAAAAGTGGAAAAAAAAAATTGTTAAAAAATTATTGATAGAATATAAAAAGTTAAAATATATTTTTTGTTTTTGTTTTAAAGACCCATGAACAGTGCAGACCTGACTTTTATCAAACATTGCCATATTTACTCAATATGAGGTATGTCTATAGGCAAATACGATCACGAAGACATTTTTTAACCAAAGATGGAGTACAACAAATACTGGAGATAAAAGGAAAAAATATACATATCTCCTCGAACTACCATTTTATTGTCGATGTCCTCATTAAATTACTAATTGTGTCAATGTCCTCTTTACACAATCAAAAGATGTTAATGTCTCTCATTACAAAAATACCCTTCATAGTGCCCTAGTAATTGCTAGCTCTTTCAGTTTAAATTGTGAGTTTCGAGCTCATCTACCTCTCTAACGAACCCAGGTGCAATGGAGTTGTTCAACCGATTTTTGACACTTGGACAACAACCGACAAAGTGCTCCAACAATCTTGTGTAGCACGTGAGCTAACATTCCTGGGGCCTAAAAAAAGTAGCCCTCAACACATATCATACAAATATAGTCGAGTTTATACAAATTCGATTTATGAACCCAAATCGTTTTGGGCCGACTTTCTGGTAGTTGAAGTCCATTAATATTCGAGATAAAATTATTGATTCAAATAAATCCTGTAAGAGTTTTATTTTTTTTTTAATTTTTTGTGAATCTATAAGAGTTTGTTATTCCTGAATAAGATGCATTTATTTTGTTAGATCCTGGACCGGCTTAATTTTTTTTTAAAAAAAAATTAAAATATAATTTTTATTCATTTTTAGTTTTACTTTTATCTTCTCAAACATCTTTTCTAAATCATCCAAACATAATTACAGTCATCTTTCTTCAGTATTCACAAAGTTAACAAAAAATAGAAAAATTAAATCGAACATTCAAACAAACCCTCATTTCTCCATGATGTTTTTAGACGAGTGAGCTTGCACAACCCCCAAACCGGAGGGAAAGCCTAGAGGTGGCTCGGTATTCGATAAATCTTTTTTTTTTTAAAAAAAAAATCTTCTTCTCCTCTTAGCTAATTTCATTGTATTTTGCTATTTTGACTGCGTTATAAATAAAGTTAACTACTTATGCTATTTTGACTGCGTTATAAATAAAGTTAACTACTTATGACACATTTGGTATGCGAAATGGCTATTTAAGGAATAACCTTTATTAAGAATGAAGTAAGTTGAATGAATTAACTTTGAAATAATCATCACAATGGCCATGAGGGAATGACTATTCATTCAATTGAGGTAATAGTTATTTCTCTAAATTTAAGAAGAATAGCTATTCCCTCAATTGAAGGAATGGTCATTTCTTTATGGTCATCGTGATGATTGTTTCAAGGTTAATTCATTACATTTCTTTTATTTTTACTAAAAACTATTTCTTAGAATAACTATTCCGCGTACTAAACATATTCTTAGTATTAACATGTGGTTATTAATTAGGCTCCCACGTAGGCCATGGATACACGTTCAACATAAAACTTGTTAAATTGCTAATTAAGTTGCATAGGTGCTTTATTATTTTGGTGTAAACATACGATTAATAAGTAAAAGCAAACAAGTGTCGGAGACCATGTGACAATTCATTTCCACAATTTCCTTAGCTAACACTCTTTTGACATTGTTTGGATTCCAGTGGTTGTATATTCTCTACAGAAAAAATAGTAGATTCTCTCGGTGCGAGATTTTGGGAGGATCCCACTAGAGAAAGTAACATGAATCCACGATGAAGAATGTTAGGGAATTTGGGCCAAAGGGCCCATAATCCCAATCATGCAGCAAGGCCCAGATCGAGAGGCCCATACCCGACAGCAGGCCCCAAGACAGAAGCAAAGAAACGATTTCGTTACTAACAGCCACAAAGGCCACAACTCCTGAAAGTGAGGACCGATCAACCACGAACCCGAGAATCACGGACTGACACCACTACGTATGACCATGCATAATAAACACGATCGAGACCACGAAGTCCAAGAGCACAACCCCGGAATGCCCGAGATCCACGACACTGAAGAGAGTATAAATAAAGCTAAAAGGATCAAGGTAAGGGGTTGAAATCTTTTTACTATCAAGCATAAGCTATCAAATTACAGTCGATCATTAGACCATCATATAAGCTCACTAACTTAAGCATCGGAGCTATCCCCCGCCGGCACCTCCCGGCAAGCTCTTTGCTTACGTGTTCCTTTTTTACAGGTGTTCGTCATAAACTGTACCAACAGTTTGGCGCCATCTGTGGGAACGACACAGTGTTGTTTCTACTATACAAATCTGAATATGGTGAACACCCGTCGATCAGCAGCTGCTCATGACATGCCTCCTGAACAGGAGGCAGTCCACCATGCAGCTGGACCATCTAGGCCTCCTCCTAATCTTGGAGTGCCACCAAATGATCCAGGAGAGAGAATTGCATTCCTAGAAGAAAACCTGCAGCAAATGTCAAGACATATGGAAAACCTGGCTAAGCAAAATGAAGAATTGCGTCAGCAAATCCCAGCCAGGCGAATCATACCAGAAGGAGCAAGCCGTCATGAGGATGGCAGAGAGAGGGGGGAAAATGGCGAAGAGTCCTGAATAATGGCCATATGCCTTATCCTCCTCCTCATGACCCGTGCAACCCCAAGTCCCGAACCAGCCTCCTTATCTCGGGCCATTTATCTCAAATTCATGATTCTCTCATCATGGCCAAGAAGTCATATACATGGCAGCTTGAAGACTTGAAAAGGAAGTACGAAAGAATGTCTCAGGCAATTGATCAAAAGGGGAATGGCCAAGGATCGGTAGTCGAAGATCTGCTGCGGAGTACAAATCTCCCCTTCACCGACCGGATCACAGCATTCCCTTTGCCCGACAAGTTCAAAATCCCGAGAATTGATAAATTCACGGGAGAGGAGGATCCTGCCGAGCATATAGAGGCGTTCCGAGAGCATTCCATTCTCCACGCCACCCCGGACGAGATTTCTTGCAGAGCGTTCCCCCTCACTTTAAAAGGCAGTGCCCGGGAATGGTTTGGCAAGCTTCCGCCAAAGTCAATCGATAGCTTTGACGCACTAGGAAGGTAGTTCCTCACACAATTCCTAGCCGGAAGAAGACGACGAAAGTCCGCAGCCCACTTGCTGACGGTGAAACAGAAGAGTGGAGAATCGCTTAGAGAATATCTAATGCGATTCAACAAAGAGAAGATGAGCGTGGAAGACCCGAAGGAGGATGTGGTCCTGTTTGCACTCTTGAACGGGATAAGGCCTGATGGAGGGCTAATGGCCGAATTAGCCCGGAAGACACCAACGAGATTGCAAACCTTCATGGATAAGGCTGAAGAATTCATGAACGGGGAAGAAACGATCAAAGCCTTAATGGAGTCTAGGGCGGAGCGCCCAATTCCAGCAAAGGAAAAGAAGGATCCCCGAGGAGAACGAGCACCAGCTCGGATAATAAGCAAGCCGACACCTGCTAGGGTCAAGTCCGAACCATTGGAGCGGGCTCCCAAAGCCCAAAAGAAGGACTGGAACCCGATCCCCGAGAGAACATGGAACCCGATCCCAATTACCGAGAGAGAGTTCAAGTGGACTCCCTTGAACACAAGCGTATCCGAAATACTCATGCAGATCCAAGATGACCCTAGTCTCCGATGGCCACAAAAAATGCGGGCCGATCCCGACAGAAGAAGCAGAGCGAAGTATTGTGATTTCCATGCGGACCACGGCCACGAAACAGAAGAATGTATAATCCTACGATTGGAGATTGAAAAACTAATCAAAAATGGAAAGCTTACAAAGTTCGTGGCCGAACAAAGGCAGCAGAGGAACAACAACCCGAGGGATCATAGAGGCAATGGGAACCCGAGGGACAACAACCCGAGGGATCATAGAGGCAATGGGAACCCGAGGGATAATAACCCGAGACTAGCACCCAACGCCCAGGAGGCCGTGACGGAAATCCGCACCATCTCAGGCGGGTTCTCCGGAGGAGGAGAGTCAATCTCGGAAAGAAAAGCATATGCCCGCAGGCTGGCATCACAGGAAATATTGTCGCTAAACAAACCAGGAAGAGTCAGGAAAAGAGGATCTGAAGAAGTGACCTTCTCGGAAGAAGATGAGTGGGGGGTCTCGGTGCCGCACGATGACCCACTAGTCGTAACAATGACAGTGGCGAATTGTAGTGTCCGAAGAATCCTCATCGACAATGGGAGCTCAGCCGATAGCCTATATTGGACAACATTCAGCCAAATGAAGATCAGCCGAGACAAAATGAGACCGATCCGAACGCCACTTGTGGGATTCGCTGGAGAAAAGGTCCAACCCATCGGCGTCATAACTCTGTTGATAACGGCAGGATCAACGCCAAAACAGGCCAGTGTCATGGCCGACTTCTTGGTAATCGACCGACCCTCAGCATATAACGCCATTGTCGGAAGACCGACGCTGAATAAGTTGAGAGCCATAACTTCAACGTACCACTTGAAGATGAAGTTCCCAACCGACCACGGGATCGGGGAAGTCAGGGGCGACCAGGTGGCAGCCCGCAATTGTTATAACATCACCCTCAAAGACCCAACCAGGAGGGAGACGTTAGAAGTCAAAATAGACGACCCAGGCAAAGCAACGCAAAAAACAGAGCCAGCGGAAGATATGGATGAAGTTGAAATTGACGGGCCAGAAAAAAAGGTTAAGGTCGGTTCACAACTGGCTCGGGAGATACGAGACAGGCTCCAGCACTTCCTCCGGAACAACAAAGATGTATTTGCTTGGACACATGAAGACATGCCCGGGATAGATCCATCGGTCATTGTACACCAATTGAATGTGGACCCAAGCTCCAAGCCCGTCAAGCAAAAGCGAAGAAGTTTCGCACCCGAGCGTAATCAAGCAGCCGCAGAAGAAGTAGAGAAGTTGCTCCAAGCTGGATTCATAAAAGAAGCGCACTACCCAGACTGGTTGGCCAACGTGGTCTTGGTCAAGAAACCAAACGGCAAATGGCGGATGTGCGTAGATTTCACCGATCTGAACAAAGCTTGTCCAAAAGATAGCTTTCCACTCCCGAGGATAGATGTCTTGGTAGACTCAACGTCGGGGCATGAACTTCTGAGCTTCATGGATGCCTTCTCAGGTTACAACCAAATCAAGATGCATGAAAGCGACTACGAGAAGACAGCATTCATCACCGATCGGGGTCTTTACTGTTATAAGGTAATGCCTTTCGGTTTGAAAAACGCGGGAGCTACATACCAGAGGCTAGTAAACATGATGTTCAAGCATCAGATCGGTAGAAATGTAGAAGTCTATGTGGACGACATGCTGGTCAAGACCGTCCAAGCAGCCAATTATGTCTCGGACCTGGAGGAGACGTTCAACACACTGAGGCAGTACAACATGAAGCTGAACCCGGCCAAATGTGCCTTCGGTGTGTCCTCGGGAAAATTCCTAGGATTCCTTGTGTCTCAGAGAGGAATCGAAGCCAATCCCGAGAAGGTGAGGGCTGTCCTGGACATGTCTTCACCTAAAAACACGAAACAACTGCAACAACTCACCGGACGGATAGCAGCCTTGAATTGGTTCATATCCAGATCCACGGATAAATGTCTGCCTTTCTTCAAAATCCTAAGAAAAGCATTCGAATGGACCGAGGCTTGCGATCAGGCATTCCAGCAATTAAAGCAATACTTGGTCACTCCACCACTGCTAAGCAGGGCATCAGAAGGCGAGCCATTATACCTGTATTTGGCGGTTTCACCTTCAGCAGTCAGCTCGGTCTTGGTCCGAGAAGAAAAAGGAGTCCAGAAGCCAGTATATTTCACAAGCCGAGCACTAAGAGGAGCCGAGGAGAGATACCCTCAAATTGAGAAGCTGGCCTTCGCCTTAGTAGTATCAGCAAGACGGCTCAGACCTTACTTCCAAGCGCATACCATCCGAGTATTGACCAAGTATCCGTTGAGGAAAACACTGTATAAGCCAGATACCTCGGGCAGACTAGTAAATTGGGCAGTCGAGCTCGGGGAATTCGACATCGAATACTTGCCCAGAACAGCAATTAAGGGGCAAGCACTCGCAGACTTCTTGGTGGAATTCACTAACTTCCCCGACCCTAACAAGGTATCAAAGAAGAACCTCTGGGTAATATATGTTGACGGATCCTCAACAGCCAGCCGGAGCGGGGTCGGGATCATCATGATAACCCCGAGAGGCAAGGAGCTGACCTTCGCCATCAAGTTGGACTTTCAGACAACCAACAACGAAGCCAAGTACGAAGCCGGGACTCAACCTGGCGCTGGAAATGGGAGCTAAAGACGTGGAAATCCGAACTGACTCCCAAGTCATAGCTCACCAAATCCAGGGAGATTACGAAGCAAAAGGGAAAAAGATGAAGGAATATCTAGCCAAGGTGGAAGAAGCTCACATACAATTCAACCAGCTTGTGGTAAAGCAAATCCCAAGGGAAGAAAATGAAGAAGCTGATAAGCTGGCCCGACTGGGGTCGGCCCCCGAGGATGAACAACAGCTATCAGGAGTGGAAATACAGGTACTGACAGAACCAAGCATTCACGGCGGCAACGACGTAATGCTAACTAGTAATGCCCCAAATTGGGCAGCAGACCTTATCCAATTCCTTGGACATGGAGTGCTGCCGTCAGAGAAGAAAAAGGCGCAAAAAATCAGAACAAAAGCAGCAAGGTACACCATCATCAATGGCGTACTCTACAAAAAGGGTTACACTCTACCCTTGCTCAAGTGCCTATCGGAAGAAGAAGCGAAGTACGTGTTGAGAGAGATCCACGAAGGGATCTGTGGCAGCCATTCAGGAGGGCGAACGGTGGCTCACAGAGCTATCCGAGCCGGGTACTACTGGCCCAAAATGCACAAGGAATCCCTCGAAGTAGTAAAAAAATGCGACGAATGCCAAAGGTTCGCACGGGTACCAACTAACCCCCCAGAAGAACTAAGTTCAATCTCTTCCCCTTGGCCATTCGCCAAATGGGGGGTAGACATTGTCGGGCCATTACCACAAGGAAAGGGGGGTGTCAAGTTCGTCGTGATAGCAGTCGACTATTTCACAAAATGGGCCGAGGCAATGGCTATAGCCACAATAACCACGAAGAACATCACCAATTTCTTGTGGAACTTTGTGATATGCCGGTACGGCCTACCATACGCCATCGTGTCCGACAACGGGAAGCAATTCGATTGCTAGCATTACAAAGATTGGTGCGCAGGACTCCATATACACCCATACTTTTCATCACCGGGACACCCTCAGGCCAACGGCCAGGTCGAAGCAACGAACAAGACAATTTTCCAGATATTGAAGAAAAAGCTGGGAAAGAAAAAGGGAGCCTGGGCGGAATACCTGCCAGAAGTATTGTGGTCCTACAGAACCACCAAAAGAAGCCCGACGGAAGAGACACCATTTGCATTAGCTTTCAGAGCAGAGGCAGTGATCCCTGTGGAAGTTGGCTCTCCAAGTTTCCGAGTAGAGCACTATAACCCGGGCCTCAATGATGAAGGGCTGATGTTGAACCTGGACTTATTACCAGAGAAGAGAGAAGCCGCCGAGTTGACAACGGCAGTGTACAAACAGAAATCAGCAGAATACTTCAACAAGAAGGTAAAGCCCAGAAAACTCAAAATAGGAGATTGGGTGCTGCGTAAAGTCACATTAGCAACAAGAGAAGCAGCGGATGGAAAGTTGGCACCCAAATGGGAAGGTCCATACCGAGTGATCGGAAATTACCGAGCGGGAGCATATCACCTGGAGACAGCAGAAGGAAAGAAATTGCCAAGGCCGTGGAACGCCGAGCATCTGAAGAAATATTTCCAGTAATTCATTTCACGAATTTACGTTTATGTACATACAATTTCCAATATTCATTTATGAAGTTTGAATTATCAAAAAGAAGACTACAAATGATGGGTCTCGGACAATCATGTCCAGGCTACAAACGATGGGTCTCGGACAATTATGTCCAGGCTACAAAACGATGGGTCTCGGACCAATCATGTCCAGGCTACAAACGATGGGTCTCGGACAAATATGTCAGGCTACAAACGATGGGTCTCGGACATTATGTCCAGGCTACAAAACGATGGTCTCGGACAATATGTCCAGGCTACAAACGATGGGTCTCGGACAAATATGTCCAGACTACAAACAAAGATGGGTCTCGGACATATGTCCAGGGCTACAAAAGATGGGTCTCGGACTAATTGTGCAGGCTACAAAAGATGGGTCTCGGACTAAATGTCCAGGCTACAAACGATGGGTCTCGGGCTAATATGTCCAGGCTACAAACATGGGTCTCGGACACCAGTCCAGGCTACAAAAGATGGGTCTCGGACAATCATGTCCAGGCTACAAACGTTGTCTCGGACAATCATGTCCAGGCTACAACGATGGTTCTCGTGCTAATATGTAGACTACAAAAGATGGGTCTCGGACTAATATGTCCAGGCTACAAAAGATGGGTCTCGGACAAATATGTCCAAGCTACAAAAGATGGGTCTCGGACATATTTGTCCGAGACTCTCAAGTATCCGAGATAACTCACGCACTGGAAAACCCGAGCCAAAAAATCCCGAGCCTTAAAATCTCAAACACCCGAGATTACTCAACACGTGAAAACCCGATGGTCACAATCTCGAAAGTCGAAACTCCGAGAGTCCAGACTCCAAAAGTCCAAAGATCAAAATTCCAAAAGTCCAAACTTCGAGAATCAAGGGAAAAATTCCGAGAGAATAGACTCTAAGGATCAAAACCCTAAGGAAAGATTTCGAGAACCATAATCCCGAACTTCAAAAAAATTCACAAGACTGTTTAAACGATCAAAATCCACACGAGAACATTGCAACAATCAAAGTCTATGATCAAATATTGATGAAGACAAGAAAATTCGTCCATTACAATAAAGAATGAAACAAAAGAAAACATAAATCTATACAATATACAAAAATTCCCTAACAAAAATTCCCGAAGCTATACAAGGCTAAACATCCCCGAGACTGGCTTTATCCGAGCTGGAACCAAGAGCTGAAGCCTTAGCCATCGAAGCCTAATCCTGCTCGTTTGACGCCAAATCTTGATCTTGGCCAACCAAGTCATCAGGATCATCTTGAACAGGAATGGCAGATTCACCAGGGTTATCTTCCACAATAGCCTGAGGAGACGAGGTGATAGCCTTAAACTCGCTAAGCCCGGGTGCATCACGCATCTCCTCCCGGCCCAGCTCAATCAAGGCTTGGATAGCAGCAGCAGAGACAGTTAAACGTCGAGGATCCGCAGTCTTCAAGTCCACATCAGGGCGCGGATGGAGGTATAAGTGCTTGAGCGTGGAAAAACCCCAACAGTAGCCCAACGCCTAGGCGCCATCCCTCACCCGAGCCATACAGCATAATTGCTGGAAATAACGATGTGACAGGGCTCGGTAGTGATGATGCCTCTTCCGAAGACCGCGCAGCCTCTTGCGTGTTAACTTGCACTCAAGCTGAACAGTTTGGACAAGGGCCAAAGAGTTCTATGCCCTAGCCTGATCTTCAGAAGATTGGTCCCGAGCTTCAGCCAGGGACATGACTAAAGATTCCTTCTCTTTGGCAAGAGTCAAGGCACGAGACTCCGCTGCAGCACACTCCTGCTTTAAATGGCACAACTCCTCGGTAACCTCAGCATGCATAGCGACAATCTTTTGACGACCGGCGCCCATGATCAACAACTCAGCCTCCAAGTCAACAACCCGATCTTCAGCAATAAACAGCCTGCCTTGAAGATCTGACCGTTGGGCAGCCAGAGCCTCCGAGTCGGGCTGCTCTTTAATCTTAGTCTCCAACTCAGCCACCCTGGCCTCGGCGGCATTCATCCGAGATCGAAGCCCCTCAGACTCAGAGGCCTTTGCCTCCAAGGTAGCGTGGGCCGAAGTCAAACCCTTAAGCTCTGCAGCCTGATCCTCAACAATGCCAGCCAGGCGAGCAACGTCGTCCTCGGATTTTTGAAGCTTCTTCTTCAAAACCGAAACTTCATCCGGACAGGCTCTTAAGCTGTCACGGTACTCCAAGAAGAGGCCAACGACTTTAACAACATCCTGAGAAAACAAGAGTTAGTAAAGACAATGAACTTGCTGAAAAACAAATACTAACACAGTCAACAAAACTTACTGTAATCTTCTGATGTATCAAAAGATCAACAAACTCCTCCGACGACACACGGCCAGCTCCCCGTGAATGGCCCTGGGGAATGATGTTGGAAAGCACATGCAGAGGATGCTCGGTCAAACCTTCCCCCAGAGACGACAAAAGAAGCCCCCAAAAATCAGAGCCGCCAACAGCAGATGTCTCCCGAATGGAACACTCAACACTTGCAACCGCAGGTGAAGGAGTAACTTCGTGAGGCTGATCCTCCCCAAGCACCTGAGCAAACACCTCTTCCTCAAGGGGACAAGAAGTCACCTGAGCAGACACCTCCACAACTGAAGGAATCTCCCCATTGATTACAGAAGAACCAGACAACTTATCATTTGTGGGAGCAACAGGGGAAGGGCCGGTAGGAGCAATGTTAACATCCCCCAAATCGGGCAAAGAATGGGAGGCGAAATGGCGACCAAGTATTTCGTCAAAATACCGAGCGTGGTCCACCCTTTGCCTTTTCTCAGGAACGGCATCAGGACTTCCTTCGTCCCGAGATCTTTTTTCTCCCCCAGCTTCCCGGGTCTCAGAGTCAGATTTGGGGGGTAATACTTTAGATGGAGCCCCAGCCTGGAGCATGATAATATCTTGAAAATTACTAGACCCACAAAATTCATCCGTAGTAGGCTTCACCTTTTTAGGGGGAGGAACTACAAGAGATGATGAACGCATAGCTGACGACATCATCTTTGGAACCGCGTTTTCCTTTTCTTGGCGAAGCATTTCCGCAGTCACTTTGCCTTTCCCTTTGTCCACAGCCAACCTTGTCCGAGCTTCAGCAGGGGCTGACTCCAAATTGCCAGGCTCCCGTCGTGCAACCGGCGTAGTAACAGGCTGTTCCATTTCAGGAACTGCTCTCTTGGAAACCGCCTTCACGGGAACCTCATTCCTAATAGGAAGTGCCTTTCTTTCGGGAACCTCCTTCTCCAAAGTTTTCTTCCCCGGGAGTATTTTCTTCTTGGGTATTTTTCTTTCGGGGAGTTTTCTCCTCTCAGGAGATTTCTTTTTATCGTTGAGTTCCCTCTCGGATATCTTCTTCCTCTCAGGAACTCTTTTCCCTTTAGGGAACATCTCCCTCGGAAACTCCTCAGGAATTTTCCTACTTACGGAGTCCGCCTTCTTCTTAGGATCCCAGCTCCCGACCACTTGGTAACCCAAATATTTACGGATACGACCACGAGTGACCAGGAGATCAAAATCTCGAATGTCCTGAGCCAGATCAGACTTATCGGCTGCAAACTCCAAGATCCAATCCACCCGACGTTGTTGCTCGGCATTCAGCGGAGGAATGTCCTGCCCTGAAAACAAAACCGAAGTCGTCAAAAAAAAAAAAATGTAGAATAAGAGTAACATAAGGGTTTTGTAAAAACCTGGGTTTAAGAAGACTTACAATTGTTGACAGGAGATTTCCAGGCGCAAGGAACGGAACTGTGAGAGGCTGGCTCCTCACCACCACCAGAGACGGTATCCCATCCACCAGAGACCATGAACAAGCGATTCTCCCAGTTCTTATTATTGGAATAAGTAGAAGACAGATGGATAATTTTATTATCCCTAGACTGGAAGGTCCACATCCAGTTACCATACCTGACGGGCTGATAAATGTTGAGGAACTCCGCGATTGAGAGAGCCACTCCGTCCCCAAGGACATACGGCCAAAGAATGCAACAGCCCAACAAGTTCCTCCAACCATTGGGTTTAATTTGGGCAGGAGATATACTAAAATAGCAAAGAAGCCTCCGCACTATGGAAGGCAAAGGAAATCGGAAGCCGACTCTCAGAAAATGCTCATACAAGCAAACTTCCCGAGTCTTCTCATTAATCGCACAGCCTTCCCCGGGCTCGGGAAAACGAATAAATACAGAAGCAGGAATCCCATAATATTTACGAAGCCTGGACTCATCCTTCAGCGACAGAATAGATCTCCATCGCTGAATGTGGTCAGCAGCGAAGTTAATCGGCGATTGAAGGTTATCAGGGCCGCTACCAGATCCGTCCGAATCAGAAGGAACAGGAATTAAACCCATAATGTATAAAACGCTGGGGATAAGGAGAGAAGGAATACGTGAACAACGCTGACGAACAAGCAAATGAGCAACGCTCAAACGAAGATGGAAAACAGCAGGTTCAATCAAACGAAGTGTAAGTCCCAAAAGAGGAAAAAGGGGACCCTCAAGATCAACAAAGCACTCTAGGGGTAAGACCCTGTCAATCGAAACCCTAAAAAAGACGATTCTAAGGAAATACCACGAAGAAAAATCGTGGAGATGATACCGAGCCAGCAGAACAGAAGCAAGAAAGATGGAGGAAAATGTAAGTCCAATCGGTTATGGCAGAACCAGAACTAGAGCAAAGGAAGAAGACGAAGGATAAGAGGGAGGCCCACAACAAACGGCATGCAAATCCTTAAATGCGTCCAAGCCCCTGAAGCGCCACGTGTAGCCAAGAATATCAAGGGACGATCTTCAGGCGGTACAGCCAGTACACGAAAGGACAGTTCGTCAAAAGACGTGCCACATAAAAGACACCACAAGCAAGATGCCACGTACCCCCTAAGGAACAAATACGCCAAAGCTAACAGCCAGCCCACGCGGCCCGAGCCTCGATCAGCCCTCAGTGAGATAATTCCCCATAACCCGAGCTGAGGACTCGGATTAGGGGAATGGGGGGTAACTGTTAGGGAATTTGGGCCAAAGGGCCCATAATCCCAATCATGCAGCAAGGCCCAGATCGAGAGGCCCATACCCGACAGCAGGCCCCAAGACAGAAGCAAAGAAACGATTTCGTTACTAACAGCCACAAAGGCCACAACTCCTGAAAGTGAGGACCGATCAACCACGAACCCGAGAATCACGGACTGACACCACTACGTATGACCATGCATAATAGACACGATCAAGACCACGAAGTCCAAGAGCACAACCCCGGAATGCCCGAGATCCACGACACTGAAGAGAGTATAAATAAAGCTAAAAGGATCAAGGTAAGGGGTTGAAATCTTTTTACTATCAAGCATAAGCTATCAAATTACAGTCGATCATTAGACCATCATATAAGCTCACTAACTTAAGCATCGGAGCTATCCCCCGCCGGCACCTCCCGGCAAGCTCTTTGCTTACGTGTTCCTTTTTTACAGGTGTTCGTCATAAACTGTACCAACAAAGAATTTGTTTATTGCTCCGTAGGGTACTGGTTTCCGGAACCAAGCCTTTCCTTCACATTTTTGCATGTATTGACCAAAAAAAAAAAAAAAACTTTGCTTACCGCTCTTAATAGTTTATCACTTTTATAATTATATTCTTAAACTTTAAAAATTATCAATTTAAAATTTTTGTTTTTCAAAAGTTTACAATATCAACCCTTTCGTCCAATAGCATGATGTAATGTTTATACTTAATTTATCTCTTTGGGAGATAGAGATATACTTTCCCTTGGTATATAGTACAAAAAATTGCCAATATTTTTCAATATTACCCAAAAAATAATAATAATAATAATCGTAAATTTTTTTCAATAACATAAAAAATACACTTTTTAAATTATGGAAAGAAAATAATTTTTTTTTTTTTTTTTTAAAAAAAAAAAGAACCAAAAATTGAAAATTAAAAAAGAATAAAAGAAAAAAAAGAAAGAAGTTGGTTTGAAAACCATCCTAAAGTTGACAGAGCCACCCCCACAGAGACTCATGGTGTCAAGTGTGTAGAACCAGAGAAACACAAAGATGAGAGGACATCTCCGGATTATGATCCTCTCCAATTCAAATGAATTGAAGAATAATCATATTTGTGATAGACGCTGATGTAGCAAGCTCATTTAATTTTTGGGTTTTTTTTTTTTTTTACAATGAATAATTTAAGAGTTAGTTGAAATTGTCAAATTAGCATTGTAGGATAGTCCTAAAATAAAAATATAGTTTCTTACATTAATCATTACCTATTAAATACTTATTAACGTGAAGAAGTTAAAACTCATTGAGAAATTTTTTTCATACGTAACTATTTTTAATTAATGCAGTATTGAGAAAAATTCCTCTTTTTTTTTTTTTTTTTTTTTGTCTGGATTGTAAGGAGGTTTTGCAACGTTATATATGGAGCACAGAGTTATACCATGCATAAACAAGAAATTTATGAACCCTTACGGTTTGAGACTCTACCAGCTGCTGCAGTAGCCATATCCTTTAGTACTTTTCGTTCTTTGTTCGTTGATGATATCCAGGTTACAGAGACTCTGTTTATTTTTCTTGTTTTCTTATACGACTTGCACTAGCCTAAAACCAAAATAATTTTTTCCCTTTAAAAGATTGTAACCTGTCTTCATTTATGAGGATGCTTAAATTGATGTTGAAAAAACTCTCTCTCAAAGCATTATGATGTTTATTCTTAATCTTATATCTTTGGGAGACAGCTAAGTGTACGTGAGATTGACAGATTAATATTTAATTTGAAAGGTTTACAATTTTTGGTTCACATTTTTGTGTGGAGTGAAACAAATGCATGTGAATGGTCCTACAAAAGAAACGGTGTTGTCTTCTTACAGCATGCAGTGTTCATGTCTCATGAAAAGATCAATCAACAGGTCATGTTCGTCTTATTTATAAGATGCAAACAAAACCAAGATTGTTGGTACTGAAATAACCCATGACTGATTAGAGCTCATTAATTAATTTCTCCATGAATTTTTTTTTTTAGATGAGTAAGCTTTATTAAAGAAGAACAAAAGATTACAAATGGAACAGAGATAAGCCTGCACAACCCCCTAACGCTTAATTTGATTTCGGTATTCCACTGTTTGGATTATCATGTTTGATATTCTCTACAGAAAACAGAGTAGATTCTCTATGTTTATCCTATAGCGAGATTTTGGGAGGAGCCCACCAGAGGAAGTGACATGAATCCACGTTGAAGCATTTGTTTCTTGCTCCGTATGGTGGTTTCATTTTTTACATGTAGTGAAGGTTCAACAAGTGCACTGCTCCAATCTCATTAACAGATCAATTGAAAAGAATAAATTGTTGGTCCGATCCGTATCATCCTCATAAAAGAGGACGTGAAAAAAAAAAACCAAAAAACAAAAATTTGTGTTTAAATAACATGCCCTAACAAATTTTCGGCATGTTGTTAAAGGTCATTTCCTAGCTGTTGCGCAATAGATCAGAATTATGGTAAATAATACAAAACAGCCGCACATAAGAATATCATAATTTAAGTAGTTCTTCAATGTCAGGTATTTCTAAAGGCAGAAGGAATCACCCAACTTCCGTTAATTTTTTTACGGAAACAGTTAATGAAGTTATCCTAACGGAAGGATTTAATAAAAAATTTCAATAGAAATGATAAATTCAAAATAAAATTGAAAATTCGATACACTAAATTAAGATGTTTTAAATTTTGAAGAGACATTGCAAAATGAGTAACAATTGAGAAGGTTAAGTAAAATTATCATATTTATATATTTTTTTTTATTATGGATGACACGTGTCATAATTATATTCGTGTTGACATGGCATTTAACTGTTTCTGTAAAAAATTAACAGAAGTTGGGTGCATGAATTTATTTGTTATTTTTGCATACCTCATATAACTATCAGAACATTTTTATCCTACAAAGAGCTTATTGTAAAATGGTGTATCTACAATGACCAATGTTCTATTTTTTCCTTGTAACAACTCATAAGTCTTTTGATCAATGAGACTTTTTTTTTTGACAAGGATTAATCCTACAGTCGTTGATTATGAATATTGTCACATCATTGTTGTGCAATAAATATTAAATAAAATTAAAAATATTGTATATAACATTATTTTTTTTATTTTTTTTTGGCGCCTAAAAGGAGAGATCTATCACTACACTGCTTCACCTGCAAAAAAAAAAAAAAATCCTAAAATTGGACAAAGATGAACAAAAAAAAATGGACAACAAATTTCGTCCAACTTGGACAAAGTTGAATGGTCAAGACATGAAGAATGACTCTTTCTCATTTGATAAACAGGTCACGACCCTCTTAACCAATTAGTGCGCCGAAACTACACCCGGACCCGGTTGCTTCTACATCGCTTTCGATCCTCAACCCGTATCCGAACAGGTTGAAAAAAGGCACGAGATCCGTGCGACTGGGAACGCAGAAAAACAAAAATCGTGAAATGGCCATGAGATCCATGCTTCGCCGAAACTTGACTGGTGCAACACGCTGCTACAGCGACAGCAAGGGCTGGGTTTGGAATGATAAT
Organism: Betula pendula; assembly: GCA_900184695.1. Classification (NCBI taxonomy): domain Eukaryota; kingdom Viridiplantae; phylum Streptophyta; class Magnoliopsida; order Fagales; family Betulaceae; genus Betula; species Betula pendula. The sequence goes on from FXXK01003010.1 coordinate 27,393, forward strand.
ACGCGCAATGCTGAGAACTTAAAGATGCAGGTCTTCTATTATTTTTCTGTTTGGTTTCTAAGAAAATGTAGAAAGCACTGGAAAAAATAATCACTCTACTGTTTGTCTCGGAATTTTTTTCCGTCAACCAATCAAAGCGATTCCAGTCCAACGTACTAGGCGAACCTCTGTTTGGATGCTGAGAAAAAGTAGGAGAAGAGAAGAAATTTTGATGCCCAATGCTTCGTCTTTTTTTATTATTATTGAATCTGAGACGGTTTGAACATCAGATTTTGTTTTATTTTTTTATTTTCTGAGTCTTTGTCAGAAACGTCAACCACAGCTTAATTTTTCGTCCAATTCTTTTGTTATCTATTTTCTTTTTCATTTTTTATTTTATTTTCACACCGGAAAACTTTATCATTTTTTCTTTGACTCAGCTTTCTCAGCAACCAAATAGTTCCAATCAATTCATTTTTCGTTTCCGTAATCACTTTCTTGCTTCTTGTTTGGCTTTGTCTCCCTTCGTTCTTGACCATTGATCAACCGATCTGTTTCTTTGTGTGAAGAATATGGAGAGACAGAATTCAGACAAACGGAAGAAAGAAAAGGCTGAGAGAGATCAGGAGAAACTGAAGAAAGAAGAGGCTGAGAAAGAGAAAGAGGATGCTGACAAGGTATGGACTGCCCGCATCATTCTTGCAAAAATATATGGAGCCTTATATTATTATATGGTGCCCGGTTAGAAAATTTTATAACTGCTTAAGCGGTTACGGTCAGAAGCAATAACCGCTAATAGTAAGAATTTATACACCCTTAATTTCTGTGTTCAAGATGTAAGAAATTTAATCATAATAGGTGTACGATTGTCAAAATTATTGCGTTTGTTTTTGGTTTTGGAAATAAAACTAAACATAAATAAATAACAAGATAAAATAGAGAGAAGATGCAATTTATGTCAACAAGAAGCAATTCTGCTGTTTTCCTACAGAACAACTTAGGCATAAAACCTGCAATGAAAGCAAAGACAACTGATTCTCCCAAAATACAGGAAATGCAGTTATAGGCCTATAAATCTGACAGAAACGCATTTGGAAATTACGCAAAGAAAGAGTACAGGATATCCAAGGCAAAAAATCTGGAAAAAAATAACAATCAGAAGCTTAAGGCAATATGTACACACTATCATTCTTTATTGTTTGTAATTTTCTGGTTAAAGAACCTGCTCCCATGAATAAGACGTATCCCAACATTCAATTTCTTTCTGGCAAGTTTAGTAGAGATTAAACTCAATACAATACAAATGTGACCAGGGCAAAACAGAGGCATTTCTTTTCTCCTCCATAAAAGATCAGAAGCCATTATCGACAACTTCCCAAAAATGGCATAAGGTTTTACAGAAAAATATAAAATTGCTCAACTAATCAAGTGAGTCAGCCTTATTGCTATAATTTAATTGACGAAATATTTACATGAAGAGCCTAAGATGAAGCACCACTTTCAGCCATTGCTAATCGCAACACCAGCATCTGCCAGGCGTTTGTTGGACCCTGAAACAGTTCCTTCACCAGCCGTACGATTGACACTACTAAAAACAATGGCTGGCAAATAACCTCGTTATCAGTGTCTCCATTTCCAGCACCCTTTTGGAATTTACGCCAATCAGAAAAGCAATTGAACAAGGCTCCTCGCAAGAGCCAATTTCATGAGCTGAAACCTGAGAAGGCCATTCTTCCTCGATGTAATTTGCCATCACAAGGAGCATCTTAGCTACAATTCTGTGTGTTCAGCCATCATGCTGCCAACTGCCTTTGCATCATGACCAACATCAGAATCATCTACATTGTGATCATGAATAGAATGTCCTCGGAGAGGATTATCGGCAAAAGGTAGGTTCTCAGTCACGCTTCCATTTCCAATTTTCAATTCTATCCCTTCATTCTCCTTGATGACACCTGAAGTTTCGACCATATCAACCACCTGTGACTCAACAGGCAAGGATAGAGATGGGGAGGTCTTGAGATCACTATCAGGAGTGCTAGAACTGTAGGTCCAACATCATTATCTGGGAGACCATTTTGATGGGTCACTGTGCATTGCTCCAGATACTCCCTAGTTGATGGAGGAACATCAATGGATTGTGACTCCACATCCATCATACTTTTATGGCAATCTTTATTTAAGATATCATCTTGAAACCGATTCCCGTCACTGAGAGCATCATCTGGAGGTAGATTCTTGCTTCCTGTGTCAGTCAAACCTCTATCTCCATCCTCTGAAAAGACATTGCTACTAGCTACAACCTCATCAACAGAATACAACCCAGGTGGGGAAATACAGATGGATGATGGCTCAACATCCATCTCAGGACAAGGAATTTCTTCTCCAGCATTCTCACCACAAATTCTATTTCCGCTGGCAGCCATATCAATCATTTCACTAACCACATCACCTCTAATACTGTCAGGAGCATCATTTACATCCTCACAATGGTCATCATGAGATGATACATCCTCATCCATACAGTAATTACTCTCATTTACTAATTCTATATCCTGATTAGCACAAACCATCTCAACAGTTTCCTGCTCAATGTTATCTACAGTATGTTTCTGAATGAGATCTAACGTAGTCCGGCTGCTATCTAAATCAACTAGTGCATTTAACTGCTTCTGTACACAAACTGCTAAAGAAACAGCATGATCCCGAATCAGAGAATCATGGGGAGGGCAGTGTAGCATGTCACTCAATGCCTTGTGGTACTGAAATAAGCTGATAGATGGCATAGTAGAACCTCTTTACGGCATATGTTAATAACTTTTAACATATGCTCACACAAACTGCCCATTTCTGCCCAACTGCAATTGCAAATACCAAACTGCGAACCAGGATTCCAGACAACATAAGCTTTATCTTGATTAAGCTGGTCAGCAGCAACTTTTGCACATTTACCTTCTATGACAACATCAGAGTCTGGAATCTTTAATGCTTTGCGCCAAGATGTTAAACCACTCACCCACTCATCTCTCCAATATCGTGCAAAATCATCCTTCCCTGAGTACTCATCAAGCCAGAAGTAAGAATGCACTTTTGTACCCAACTTATCAGCCAATCAATCGGCGCGTTGATAAACACCAGGGTCCTTCTCATTCAACAATCTGAGCTTTAATTGGTTGTGGTAAAACTCCATTGATGCACATGTCTCCTGGCTGGCAAGTGGAAGAGATTTTAGAGCCGCAATCCATGCTCCTGAGTCAGAAGAAATATCTCAATTCAATAATTTCTTACCAAAAAAGAAGAAAACAAAAACTCAAGGCTATTTTAGAGCAAGACTTCATAATTTCACCCTATACAATCATGTTGATCTTTTACCAATTAAGATTGCTGACTCATTTGGCTGAGAATCATAGGACTGACAGTATCCCAAAAAACAAGTACATAAATACACACACACACCACAGATTTTGATATTGATCGATAATTAGATCAACATTAATTCCGGAAGCCCATGAATCATTTTGCAGGATATAGTCCATTCCGAGAAATGCCAGTAAATGTTGAAAAGCCAGAATAAGAGATACAATTCTTAGCTTCTCTCACACGAGGGAAAAAAAAAAATCCTCTATTTAGAAAGGGGAGACCAACCCATTCAAGGATACCATATTGCTTTAAAGTAATCCATAAAATCTGACTCATCGATAAAATCATCCAATAGATCCTCAAACAAGTCAAGGGTTCCTTGTCCTTGGCAGATTTTATCCACTGCCTGCCCAAGCGGTCTTGAAATCTTCACTAGCATATCAGTTGCCAAACATTTCTTTACTAAGTTTTTATGCCATATATGACGGACCTGCCAAAAGCAAATCAACAACGAGCAGTCGAACACATCCTTGAGAAAAATGCATAAGACATATACATTCAACAATTCAAGCGAGTACAAATCATTAAAAAAAAAGAAGAAATTACAGCTCATCGTGCTACAAGGTTCTGATCCAGTACAATAAATTTCCAGCATGCTTATTAATCCAGACTGCCCAAGGCAAACTCATAAATTGCACTAGCAACCCCAAAAGAGGTTTTCGGCCAGTCCCTTTAGCTTGATCAAACCTTTGCCATAAGCAATTATGTGCTCTGAAATTACTGCAGCTGCCTTTTCTTTTGATAAGTAAATAATCATTTCATTTAAAAAGAGAATGCTCCAGTACACAGGAACTATATAAGAGCAACTCCTAAAAATTACAATCTAAAAGTCCAAAAGATCTTTAGATTTCAAAGAAGAAATGGAATGAACAAAGTTCTGAGGAATAAAAATTTAATTGAGGTCAAGGTATTACTGAAGCTACTTTTGAGCCATATAATACAATAAGAGATGGAGCATCAACAATATGATCTGAATCAATAAGCAGTTACACCCTAAATTTAGCAGGTTAGAAACATGGGTGTCAAGGACCTCAATATTGCTTTAGATCTTGTGGATCCATTTTAGATAAAACTGAATCAAGTGCTTTGAAACCAACTAATCAAGTTTTCATGTAACCAGCTTCACACTGCCACCTCTATAAGCCAGTGAGATCCATGGAATAATTTTCTAACAAAATAATTCTTCAGTGTATACTTAGCCACATTCAGTATATAAGGTCACTACCTCTATTCATTTATATTTTTTAAAATATATATGAAAATAATAGAAAAATATAAGGGTAAATCTAAGATCAATTCATGAGTCAAAGTTCTATTTTAAATAACACCTCACGTTGTTTGTTTGTTTTGTTTTATTTTTATTTTTTTGTTTTTAACTGTAAAATTTTTTTTCCAATTTGAAAATGGGTCATTCCCCTTGAATTTCTGGCTAATTTTGCTACATTAGTGCCACACAAGCTTTTTTTTGTCACATCACATTAAAATAATAATTTTTAATTTTATTAAAAAAGATATAAATTAAGTCTTAAAAAAAAAGGGGGGGGGGGGGAACGAAGGAGAATCCCTTAGGGCACCACAACCCCTGGCCATCACGGGTAGATGCCTACCACGTAAATACCTAAATGCTTGAATACATGCCAAATGCTAAATGGTGGAGCTTCATACTGGATGTTTGCATTTGATATCAAGTTAAATGAGCAAATCTACCACTATCAAGCGCTTAAGTAACAAAACAAATTTTTCTTTTTTCTTTTTTTTCTTTTATTGGAAGTAACAAAACAAATTTAAGAGATAGCATGCGTTTATCAAATAAACAAATTTATTTGAGGGTTATCCTTTGAAAAAGAAAGAAACAAAAAATATTCTAGCTACTACAAGATTTATTATATCTAACGTTCGTAACGTCACTTGCGGCATTTATATAGTTTTTGGCAAACAGGACATGATTTATATAGTTTCCTTCTCTCCAGCAAAAAAGTCATGTAGACAGATCTGAGATACGAAAACTATCGACTATTTATTAAAAGAAAAAGTGTTGTCCAAAGAAGAAAATGGTCTCACTTTTCATTATTTCTTCGATCGTTTTGTCTTGTTAGTTGGCCCTCCGGAAGTTGGAGACGATTAACAGTCTCTGTTGAAATATGTGTAGAAATATAAAGGACAGAAATAATTGTGAAAGTAAGAGAGAGAAAAAGACACAGAAAATTATGGGTGGTTCGGTTTTAGACACCTACGTCCACCACTCTGAAAGGCCCTTAGGGCTACATTGTGCTCATTATTTTTTTTTTTTTGTCTACAATACAAAGGTCTCTATTTATAGGGTATATAATGAATATAATTATAGTAATCAAATCTTTTAAATTTGATTACAATTAACCCTAAATAGAGAATATTACAATATCATCCAAATATTAGAATGTATGAGAAATATATATATTCTAATAGTCTTAATCAGTGATAATGTCTTGTTGGTTGGCCCTTCCGAAAGTTGGAGACAATAAATACTGTCTTGATCGATCACTGTTCGAGCAAGGATCAAGCACTAAGAAGTCCTGATCGAACACTGCTCGATCAGTCCAGTAGAGGTGATTGATCACCACCCCTAGACCAAAAATGTATTTTGACTATTTTAAGAACTAGGGTTAAGTTTTTAGCCTCATAGTCCCTTTACGACAGAGTTGGTGAGTTAGAGGAAGTTTACCAAGAGGATCCCGTAGAAACTATTTATATTTACCGATATTTTTAAGCATATCTATACAATCATGAAATACTTTGTGATTTAATGTTATCAACCTTGAATTTCTAATTAAAGCTAATGATTAATCTGTCTATTTCTCACAATCATTACAAACTACGACAATTTGCAAAAAAGTAACATTTAAAAAGAAAAAAAAAACACCCACACAAAGATTATCAACAACGACTAGGGATAGTCTTCGATTGACTACTATGCTTTTGCTTAGACTTCTTTTCCAAGCCAAGCATGAAGCATGTTATTGTCTGACCCCTGAAATGTTTAGCTACCATACATCTCATCATATGATGGTCCAAGAATTCCTCTCTAGAGAAAATAAAAATAAGATAAACAGTTAAAAAAAACAACATCAAGCAACTCATGGAAACCCCGATTTGTTGAACATAAGAACCATCTTTCAAGCACAAAAATTGCCAAACTCTATATCGAATCTTCGAGCCCACTGGTTACTTTGTTATAATTTCTTTTACTGCTTCAAAAATTGACAAGATGTAGTACTGGATCACAACCATCTACAGAACTCAATTAAAAAAATATGTTGATATTGATGTCTCTATCAATTTATGCCCGCAAAATAATTAATGGTTAATTTGAAGCCAAACTATGATCACAGAGCATAGAACTCTATTGGCTGAAATACAGACACTCAACGGATGCTAAGACGTACACACAGACTTCACACAAATTTTATTCATAAAATATCACACACCACTTACAAAGTTCAGGATTACAAGCTATATATATATATTAAGACAGGGAGGATATCACAAGCCAAACAGGATTACAAATCTAAAAGCAAAGCACTCCAAGGAACACTAAACCACACATACTTCATATCTACACGACAAAAGGCCTAATAAAATTCCAGAAAGTGAAACCCAGGATAATAAGTCCAACAACCGTTGCTGTGCCTCTAAAAACATTGGGGAAATACTCTCTTCTCAGGGTTGCCAAGAAATGGTTCAAAGGGAACTCATAGTGCTTATTAAGATTTTGACCGATATAATCGAAATAAGAGGATGGAGTTACCTCAATATGATTCCCGAGTTTGTTAATTAGATCCACCACAATAGCGTTGCTACCAAGATCGTTAACAATGACCTTCTTATCAACAAGCAAATCCACATCTTTTTTAGTGTCGATAAGACCGTCCAATAGCAAAGCATAACTGCAGATGTAAGTTTTAGATGGATAATGACATTGCTCCAGGGCCATGAGGTTTCGGAAAATAGCTTCAGTATAGTCGTCTATCACAAGATGTGGGATTTTCAAGATATGCATAGGGCGTCCGAAGCACCCAGGGAGTGTTAACTGAAGTAAGCATTTCATGAAGCACGGAAAGCAAATCAAGCATGGGAAGCAAGCACAGAGGCATGAGATAGTGAGGCACGGAAAGCGTAATAGTAAACCGTAGTACCAAGCCGGTGGTAAGGCCCCACCGAGTTTTATGTCAAGTAAGTGTCTATCCTTTTTAACTTCTTTGAATTTCAATCCTGCGTTGTCAAGCTTTGTGGCACAAAATCGAGTACCCGAACTTTCTTCTTCTTCACGCGTACTGCTCCACAGTTTCATTTTGCCCTTCCATTTCTGTTCCATGTGTGGTGGACAGAACAAATATCTTACCAAATCTGTGAAATGTTTTACTTTTTCACCGATGATGTGGAGCATTGGCGGCCGACAATAGCGTCCAAAGTAATCACGGGAAAGATCGACAAAGAGAGCATTCTTTTCCTTCGGGTCCTGATCTGTGTGTTCCTCAGTTTCATTGCCTTCTGTGTTGCTACTGGAAGAGTCAATATTGAAGGCGAACTTATATAATTTCTCAAGAACAAAAAAAGGAAGTTGATTCTCAAGTAATATCAAGTCATGTAGTATACCAGTTTTCAACCATGGTTTACTTAATATGTAATCAGTTTCTTTTTTATCATATTCTTTTCCTTGCCTCTGAGCCTCTTTTTTTTCAGCCTCTTCTTTTTCATCAGCCTCTTTCACCTTTAAGAAGAGCTCAATTATAAAGATGGCATCCAATAGAATCATTTGCACAAAATCATTGCTTTCGAGTCTCCAGTCGTCTTCTGAATAGCAATGATTGATTTTTTCTTCGTTGTCTTTGATGATCTTTAGAGGATCTTCTGAATAGCAATGACGAATTTTTTCTTCGTTGTCTTTAATGATCTTTAGAAGATCCTCTGGCCTCTTCCCGGTCCCTTTCAAGAAATCATTCAAATATCTCAGTTTGTGCATTTCCATGTCCTTCAATTCTTTTCGGCTGTGATGAAAGGGGCCTATTGAGACTAGCTTAGGGGTGTAGGCTTCTTCCTTTACCTCGCGCAGTTGCTTGCCTGTAAATACAGCATTCTGGCCACTCCGCAGGGGGCAGGTCCGATGGAATGTTAATGCGGGGCAGCTCCGGTAGAATGGTAATGACAAATTCCTCGCATTCAGCTTCTTTTCCAATGGAATCACGAGCTTGGGGACAGGCCATGATCTTTTCCTAGTGACAATCGTTGGCAATATAATAGGTAGGTCGTTAATATCTTATTATTTTTTTATTTAGCAATACCTAATAATTAGTACATGATTGTAAAAGCATCATTGGGAAAACCAACACAGTACAAATATCTTATTTTACCACCCAAAAGGTTAATATACCATTTTGACTATGTAATAAATCTATTTCCAAGACCGGTGTTGGTGTATATATTTTAATAAAAATATATAATACAATCACTATTTCTTCACAAAATTTGTTATGAGATATTATATACCTCCTTAATTAAAATGAGATCATAGTTACACAATATTTATACTGCACTAACTACTTTAATTACCTTATTATTTATTTTTCATTATCTTGTAATTTAATTTTTCATTTGTAATTTGTAAGAATCTTAAATCTATATAAAGGTGAATTGACACGCTTGAGTTAAGCACGTATATATAATATGTCATTAAAATTCTGAAATAGATTATGTAAAAGTTGTATATATGGATCAGAGATCTAATTCAATTTTATATAAGTGAATTTGAGAACAAAAAAAAAAAAAAAAAAAAAGGCACCTAGGCCTCTCATAGATGAAAAATGAGTCTTGTGACCTTCACGTGACTCAAATTATCCATTACCAGATAAAATTAAAAAACATATATCTATGGATGGTTCTTCACAGCTCTAAGGCCAAAGACCTACAGCCACGGTTTGGATCGATCAATGTGGATCTCTACTGCATATTGGTCATGGGTCTATGTGAAAGGATACTGGCCCACGGCTAGAGATCAAATTTTTTTTTAAATAAAAAAAAAAATCTAAGAGCTTAATTGTGTTTTCATATGTTTGATAGGGGTATAAAGGACAATTTAAATTACGCACATCACACGTGACACATTTTTCGTCGGATTTTTATTATTATTATTATTTTCCTAATGGCATGGAGAGGATTAAGTAAAAGAGATAAAGCAATTAAAGGGGCAGAGGTAGAACTAGAATTTGTAGTGTTGAAGGATGAACTTAAATAAATACATATAGTCTTTCCCAGTGGCTGAGCCAAAATTTTGGTATAGGGGGGTCAATTTTTTTTTTTTCTTAAAAAATAATAATTTGATTGAAAAAAAAAATACTAAAATCTAGACTTGAAATATATATATATATATATATATTATTAACTAAATAAATAAATAATTCAACAAAATTTAATTATTGTTTAAACATATAAATGTAATATACTATTTATTTTGCCACGCTCTTCGAATTTTGTTTCTCTATCACTGCTAAGACATTGAGATTGTAATCACACGTTTTTTTTTCTTAAGCAAGGATCCACTAACATATTTTTTAAATCCACCTCAAAACGAGCTTATTCAAAATTTGATTGGATCTCAATAAAATTATTGTTGTTCTCCATAATTTTTGGTAACTACAATTATATATTTGAATACAATAAAATATATAACAAAGACTATATATATACACACAATTAATTTAATTGAGTAATCTAAATTAAAAGCTTAATCAATATTAAAGTTTGATCACCTGAAACTTTTTAATAAATGGAAATTGTCAAAAAGCAATTGATCTAATTTGAATTGTTGAAGGTTTTTTTTTTTTTTCGGGTTTTGTTTTTAATTATGTTGTGTTCTACACATACAAGACCAATGCAGATTAGGTCCATATAATTCTATAGAGTGCACTGTCGCATAACCTTTTGAAGTTACAATTAATAACTATGTTATTTTTTCGAATAATAAAAAAAAACTATGTTATTTTATTATAATAAATTTATTAGCACTAATATTGGATGAATGAATCCAGCCCAAATACTTACAAAAAAAAAAAAAAGAATCCAGCCCAACTGCTTGGAAAAAGAAACCAGCCAACAGATTGGACGTTTGTGGTTGAAAGTTCTCTGCCATGTCTTCTAAGAAAAAATTGAAGACTGCTTTCTTAAAAAAAATGAAAAAAAAAAAATAAAAAAAAAAAAAAAGAAATACACAAAACCAAGGCTCAGTGTTAACAAGCGCCAGCTGTTTTTGAGTGAAAAATGTGTGCGAGTCCCATAACTTCTGTGATATATGTGCACTGTCATCTTGAGCCATGTGTTTGTTCTCTTAACTTTTATGGTTAATTTACAAAGGTGAAGGGCGAAAGAGAGAGCTAGAGATCAAGATAAACAGATGTTTGAAAATGCGTTCGAAGACTCAGACGGAGTGAAAGAAGGCAACAAATAGAGATTCACAGAGTACGCATCTGGTGAACAAAATCAAGTGCCTTTGTCAATTTTAATAGAGTAAGTCTGAGGGAGGTCCCGAAATCGATTTAGTTTGCTGAGAGCAAACTCTCTATTTGAGTGAGCTGGAGAGATATCCAGCGCTGGAGTGTTCAGCCCGTCGAGTTCGAGATCGCCAATAATGTTGATGCCCTTGAGTGAGTGAGTGAGGGTGGGCAATTGGGGCAACCGAGGGAAACTTTGGTAGGGCTAAAAAATTTTGGGCGTAGTGCCCCCTCTCGATCCCGTTGGCTCTGCCCTGATCTCTCCATATGTGTTTGTATCAATTAGTACATAAAACTTCAAAAATCTAATTATTAATTTTCTACTCTAACTTATGTCTTCTCATCTGCTATGAGAGAGAAAGTGAGAGTCTCTTTGCAGAGAATAAGAATCACGACTTCACATTAGATGATGTAGTTTTGAGATAAAAAAGACAGATGAGAGATTGAATCCCAAAAATGGGAGGCTGAATCAAAAAATTGGTATGAGTAACTTTGATGCTTTGACATGACGCCCGAATGCTTCAAAATTTCAAACTAAATTAGAGTTTCACTATTTAGCAGCCAATTGAAGTCTTAAGTCTGGAGAGAACTAAATAAATGAGGTATTTTTGGTTTTCTACGCTGAAAGATGGAGCAAATTTGAAAGAAAAATGTAAGAGGAAACAAATATATAAAAAATATATATTTTAAGAAAAATTTTAAAACGAATGTCCTCCACTTATACACGTGGGTCCGCCCCCGTAAATGGGTTTGATTGCAACTTTTTAAAGTTTTAAGAAATCACAAATATGATGTAAGCTGGAACAGGTAATTGTAGTTTCTCAAAAATAAAAGATGTATCTTTGATATATTTTTTGTTCTATAATATAATAAAGACGCAATTGGCTAGGCAGCTCTATCTCGAGGATAACACAGTAGTTAATTAAACATATCACACTGGTTGGGATATATCATAGGAAACCTCCTGCAATGGCATGAAACACTTCAAAGGAAAACATAATTTTCTGTACATCAACCAAGTGTATACGATCCTGATAATATTCATATCTAATTAATCAATCTTATTATTACAAGATATTTATAAACATGATATAATTTTGGTCATTTTTTTTATGAATATATTGAAATAACAAATGAAAATTTATATTACTTCTTGTGAACTTGTGAATACTTGATCCATTTATTTTATTATGTTTTAATAATATATATATATAAATCCTATGATCCATGTATTAACAAGCTCAACTGGATTATTAAAACAATTCTAAAAACTTTTATGAAAAAAGTATATAATAAAGTGAGACGAGAAAGTAAGAACCTGCAAATTTCGCTTGCAAGAAATGCTTGAATTGCTTGATAGCACTAAATTCTTCCTCTTAGTTGCCCACACTCAGCCACTCAGGGTTTCTAGCTATCTCTTCCTTACTGATAATGCATGCATCCACTCTTCTTGCACTTGTATATATACTACTCGTGGTTTGTCCCCGTCAATGTCATACCTCTTTAATGTCTCTTCCAATGATAAAAACACAGGCAAAAATGTAAAATGAGTTCCTTTGATTTTATTCGGTTGCAATTAGCTTTATGGCTATAAAAATTGACTAGAAATTAAACTTCCAGTGATAAGAAAAAAATATAAATAGGCTCGATCTGCATCCAACTTTAGTATAAAATTTAACGAAAACAGTTAGAATATTTCTACATTAGCACCAATCATATTGTAACGAATATCATTTACAATAAAAAATATTATACTTAACAGAATAAAATAAAATATAAATTATTAACTAAAAAAAAAAATTTGAAAAGTGGTTAAACCAGCTGTTTGGCCAAATGAGAGTGGTCAAACCACCCCAAACGGTCAAGGAGTGATTCAACTACCCTCAACTGGCCAGATTGAGGATAGTTCGACCACTCCATATGGCGGTGAAATTTTTGTAATCTAAAGAGCTAATTGCAACTTGGTAAAACAGCACATACTAATTTTTTATTTCTTTCAAAACACAAAGCACATCATGCTAATTTCTTCAAAACAGAAGGACCAAAATATCCCTTTTCAATTGTCATGAACTTTCCTGGTTATGACCTTTCACATAATAGAAATAAGATGTCCGAATTAAGAGTATTCATATTTGGCTCAATAAATATTTAACTAAAATTTATAAACTAACGAATAATTTTTATTTATTTTTTTATTTTAACTATCCACTTTTCTAAAACACCTCTATCCAGCTCATCATTTTAACTATTGATTTTCATTTAAAATATTATTTCTTTATTTATTTTTACTGTAGCATCTCAACAAATTCTTATCTTGAACTTTTGACTAGCGAGATGTAGAGCTTTTTTTGAAAACTTTTTGCTATAGGGCTAACCATGTAACCTTTTAGCTATTTTAGCTAACCCATTTGAATCCTAGCTCTGATATGTAAGAGATCGAGATTTTTTATCACGATTTTCAACTATGTCTGGGAAGGTCAAGAAAGTTATCAAATTTTTTTAAAAATTAATCATTTTATTTTGTCTATACTTTTTTTCCCTGTAATTTGGATGATGCATGCCTACACATTTAAAAGATCGAACGAACTAAAGTAAAACCTGTGAGTGAGGGGTGGAACGTGTCACACAAAGTTGGGGCAGTATAACCCTCTTAAAATTTTGATTTTTTTTTATTTATTTTTTAAAAATTTATATATTTTTTTATGAGATAAATTCTAAAATTTTTTTTTTTTATCCCTCTTATATAATATATATATTATATATATATATATAATATATATTTTAGTTTTGCTCCCCCTCTTAAAGTTATAATTTGGCCCCTGCCAGCTGTGAAGCTATCGATTATTTTATAGTTGTTTTGAAAAAATATATGAATTCCAGCCAAGAGGTAAATTAAGAGAGTTTACAAAAAGACGAAAAAGAAAAAAACTATCAACACTAATCAAGACCTGAAATTGTGGCAATTTTCTTTATTTGTCTCTCTAATATTACTACTTAATTAAGTCCATCTTTCCCGCGTTATGGGAGGGGAAGTTGGTTGGAGCTTGGAGGGGCAGATGATGTCATGCCTCACGCAATATCTCGAACTACAACAGACACATTTGAGTGATGTTGTCATATCTTACGTCATTGTATGGACCAGCACTCTGTACGGAGGGAACAAGCAGGCCAGGTAACCTTTGATCATTCCTTTAACCAAAAAAAAAAAAAAAACCTAAAATGTGAAATGAAGGGCATGTCTGTTAACCCCTTGTTGGGAAAATATTCCCTAGATGGGCCAGTGGGCCCAAAACGAGTGAACGAAGTGGGTTCAATAAGATAAAGTCCAAGCTCGGACCACTCGAATGAAGATGAACCGGTCAAAAGTCCGCGACTCTCGGTAAAATACCGAAGTCCAAGATACCTCAAATCTAGCCCCAGATATGTCGAAGATCAGTTCAACAGATTCTCGATGAAATACCGAGAGATCTGCGTCCCGGATATATCGCGGATCAATTCAACAGATTCTCGGTGAAATACCGAGAGTCGTGAGACTCTCAAATCAACATCCCGGATATGGCGTATTCTCTGAGAGTAAATAGCCTAGAATCAAGAAGTAACGGGAATCCCTGATTTGGCGCCTAAATCTCGGAATATCTCGAAAGGCAGGGAAAAAGATTCAGACACCACTCCGAGTGAGGTATAAAAGGAAGATGAATGGAACAGAAAGGTACGTGATTTTTATTACGAATACTCTACTCTCAGAATTTAGAAATCTTGGAAGCCTTACTGACTTAGGCATCGGAGCTATCCCCGCCCGGACCCCCCGGCAAGGATCTCTGATTTTTCTTTTTTGTCTTAAGCAGATTTCTCGGAATATACACAGGAGCTCCCACTCCCGATAACTTGGTGTTTCATCGTACCGGAAACTGTTCTAACAGTTTGGCGCCGTCTGTGGGAACGATTCAATATCGTTTCATAAATCAAAACCGTAATGGTGAATACTCGATCAACCCAGACTGCTTCCTCCTCAGGGAGCTGTAAATACAGAAGTCCCGCCTATCCTCCTCAAATGTGGCTGCATTACAAGCAACCATTGAACGGATGCAAAGGGATATGGAAGAACTGCAACGGATCAATGCCACGCTACGACAGAAAGCTGGAAATGGCGATGGCACCAGCAGCCATAACCATGTGAATGACAATCAAGGAGGAGACCCGGACCTTCAAATCGTAGAAGTGAGAAACCAAGGGGGAGATCCTGAACCCTCAGTCCAGACAGGAAAACGCCGAAAAACCAAAACGGCGTGAGGAACTCAGAGAGGGGGTGGCGGCTCTGAAGAAAAGTGCGACCTCCTCCAAGAGTCCTCACAAAATGGTAAAGGCAAAACCTCTGTGGTAGATAATCTATTGCAGGGAATAGCCTCACCATTCACGGAGAGGATTGTTGCCATGGCACTCCCTGACAAATTCAAGGTGCCCGCATTCCAATCTTTACTGGGAAGGAGGATCAACCGAGCACTTGGATCAATACCAAGCCCATCTCGCCTCCACGGTACATCCGATGAGGTGGCTTGTCGGGCCTTTTCCCCTAACCTTGGAGGAAATGCCCGAGATTGGTTCAGGAAGATACCCCAAGTTCTTAGACAGCTTTGCAGACCTGGGGGGAAAGTTCCTGATCCAATTCTTTGCGGGGAGAAAGCGCAAGAAGTCTTCGGCCACTTATTGACATTGGTCCAAGGAAAAAGACGAATCCCTGAAAGCTACATCATGAGGTTCAATCAAGAGAAGTTATCTCTTGATAACGTCACCGATGGAAATGGCCTTCGCAGCGCTATTTCGGGGAATCCATCCAGGCGGAGCTCTGATGATGGGAGTTAGCAAAGAAGCAGCCAAACAATTTCAAGAATTCATGGACAAAAGCAGAAGAGTTCATTAAACAAGAAGAGAACCTCAGAGAAACTTAGGCTCTCTCGCAGATAACCACCCCGGCTCAGAAAGAAGGCGAGAAGAAGAAGAAGAAAGAACCCGATGTTCAGACCATAACCAATCCCGAGTCCATAAAAGGTACAGTGAATACAACTTCACTCCATTAATACTGATGTCGCAGAGGTCCTTATGGAGATAAAGAAGGATCCAGGGTTTGTTCGCCTCCTAAGATAGTGGGGGAGCCACTGCTTAAAAATCAACACAAGTATTGTGCCTATCATGAGGCAAATGGCCATACTACCTAGGGGTGTATCACCCTGAGGCTACTGATTGAGAAGCACATTCGCAGCGGGGAAGGCCGTGAAGTTCTGGTAGACCAGAGGGATCACCGAGACCATAACCCGGTGGAAGAGCGCCAGCCTCGGCAATATCCAAGGAGGGAGGATCAACCGCGACAGTATCCACCGAGGACGGACCGGACTCAAAGGTATCCCTACGGGGACTACAGAGCACAGACGCTCCAATCCCCGAGACCCGAGACAGGCGAGAAGAGGCTCGTAATCATGAACGGAGACGGGAAGAACCAAGACGGAAACGGAGCAGAAGCCATGGTCAGGCAAACCGGCAAGTCCTGGGCGAAATCCGGACAATATCCGGAGGATTTGCAGGGGGTGGGAAAACCAACTCAGCAAGAAAGGCTTATGCCAGGCAAGCCAAAAGCTGGGAAGTCTACACATTGGACCGACCCTCAAGACGCGCAAGAAAGATTCCTCATTATCGGATTCTCTGATGATGATTACGCAGGGGTAAGCCGACCCACACGGACGCTTTGGTTGTCTCGAACAAATCAGGCAACCACAATGTCCGCCGCATCCTGGTGGATAACGGAAGCTCAGCTGACATCCTGTATTGGTCAGCTTTCTTGCATCTCGGGATTTCCCGAGACAAGATCATCCCATCAGCATTTCCCCCCTTGTGGGGATTTGCAGGGGAACAGGTCTATCCTGTGGGTCCATCGAGCTACCAGTGCTCCCGGAGAATACCCGAGACAACGAACCATTATGGTCAAATTCCTTGTGGTTGACAGGCCATCTGCATATAACGCCATCTTTGGCCGGGCTGCTTTGAATGAGTTGGAACCATAACCTCAACGCTCATCTCAAGATGAAAGTTCCAACAAAGGAAGGAGGTGGGAGAAGTCAGAGGGACCAATGGACAGCCACGCCAATGCTACACCTACTTTCCCTCAAGAGCATGCCGGAAAAATCAATCTCAAAAAAAGGGGGCAAATAGCAATCAATGTCTGGGGAACCGGTGGAAGAACTGGAGGATGTTCGAGATCGGCGATTCCAAAAGACAATCAGGGTAGGGTCGCAATTACCCCGAGAGCAGAAAGACGCATTGGGTGGAGTTTCCTGCGAAGAAACGTTGATGTATTTCGGGCATTGGGAGGTCCAGCGGAAGACATGCCAGGGAGTAGAGCCTCGGTGTAACTCATCCGCTCAATGTAGATCCAAGTCACAGACGGTGAAACAGAAAAGGGAGAAGTTTCGCCCCAGAACGAAATCAAGCGGTTGCAGCCGAGGATCTCTTCTCTTT
>FXXK01003011.1:5000-37448 GCA_900184695.1 Betula pendula
TAGATATTGATGTTTGAAGGTTTCGTGCAGTGATCATCAGGAAGTTCTGCATGTATATATGAAGCTAGGTATTTGAGAGCTGAGAGAGTTCTTGGATCGGGATCATGGGTTCAGAGCCGACTGCTTGCTACTACTTGCAAAGCTTCAGGCTTTACGAGACCTTTTCGGTAAACATTTGATTTTCATCATTTCATCATCAAGTATATCTGCAATTCATCTTTATCTTTTTTATGGGTCAGCTTCATATATATGTCATAAGCTCGGGGTTTGAATTTTTCCATTGAGTTTCGTGTTCATTTGAATCATATAATATGTATGAAAGGAATCTGCATTAATTCTTTTCTGGCCACATTTGAACGAACGTGCTGGGCACCGGGAAGAGTTAGACTTTGGCTTTGCAAGGGGTTGCGTGCGGGTCATTAAATTTGACTATATATGAAACCAAACGAATATTAGGATCGCGATAAGATTGTTTTGTTGTTAGTATTGTTATAAGGTCAAATGCTAGTGTTTATTGTTTGGCTGTGATATCGGGTAGTGTTTCTATTAGATAGGTGAGGGGAGTAGGGGGGAATCATTGAGAATTATCGTCGAACACCTTGTCTGCTGGTGAGCTCCTACCCGAAGTAGCGTAATTTACCAATAATAAACCTTTCATTTTCTAGAAATTAGGTCCAAAACACCAACCAAACACAAGAAGGGCCTATCAACTTGGTATCAGAGCATGGCTACAAACAAATGGGATCGAAAAATTGGAGGCTGATACGCAAAAACACGAATGGAATGTACCTTGAATGAAATCCTAGGCATGATGTCCAGAAGTCACGAAGGGAGCCATCGCCAATTGGAGAGAATGTTCAAACACGGGATGACAACCAAATTTAAATACGAGTCGACCCATTGAAATTGAATTCCCCCGCTTCGCGGAAGAGGATCCAACCGTGTGGCTCGATCGGGCCACACAATTCTTCGAGTACCAATAGAGTCGGCAGATCAGAGAGTGACGTTGGCAATGGCTGAAAAAAGTCTACCAGGAGGAGCAGCTCCTAGTCACTTGTGAGGTATTTGAGGAGGAGGTTTTGGCTTGTTTTGGTCCAACGTCCATATATGAAGACTTCGACAATGCTCTGTTACGCCTTCGTCAGCCATCGTGGGGACTTCCGGTGACACCCATTGAGGCATTTTGGGTTACGATGGCCAATGGGGAGAGATTGGACTTCCGAGAAAAATATGAAGGGGTCCGATTGTTTGTTCAAGGCCTGGAGTTTGCAACGACCTTATTTTCTTTACCGTTAAATGGGTTAAACAAAGTGCTGGGGATTCAGTGGCCGGAGAAATTAGGCCCGGTGATGAGTGATTAGGGAAGAATGTCAATGACCATAGGTTGGGGTGGGCGAGAGTCTGAGATCACAGCTCAAACCAAGATATTGGGAATCGCCATTAGAAATTCTATGATGGTCCGAGAAATTACGGGCGGAGGAGAGATGTTTGCAGTTATGGTGAGGCAAGCCCAACTCCCAAGAAGAAAGAAGCACAAGCCATTTTCGCATAAATATATACATTAGCCTCTTAAACTAACAAATCATTTTTTATAACCCTTTACACCAAACTATTAAATTATTGCATTTAAGTCACTCTGTTAGAGTTAACATATGTTTGGATGGAAAAGTTGCCACTTGCTGACTTGCATGCAACTAGATTAATTATCAGCATCAAATTCAAAACAGCAGCTAGTCTCCCTTGTCCCCCCTCTCCCAACTAGGGTTGAGCACCCGAATTTCAGCCATGCCCCGTATTTGCCTCCCAATCAAGGTAATTTTAGGAATTATAATCAGTTGCGAATGCAATTATTCACACTTAACAACAATTTCAATCTGTTTATACGGTTATTCATTTTTAAATAACTGTAAACTCAACTGACGATTATATGGTTAATGAAAATCAATTATTAACCGTTTGTCATTAAATTCCTATATAACTATACGGCAATTTACAATGTATGCTGCTTATTTTTGTATATCATTGTTAATATTATGCAAAATATTTAATTTTATTTTCTAGTTTCAATATCACTCATAAAGGTAAAATCATGTTATCCTGTCTTATACGGTGTAACCTTTAGCACGACCCACCTAATACTTATAACTATGACAAAACAAATCCTTTTGTGGGTTGGGCGTGGGCTGAATTAGAGCATTAGCAGCAGCTTCCCTTAAACTTTTATTTAATGTAGGGAACAAAACCATTTTTTAGTTCCCTAGTTAAATGCACTCCACAACAGCTTCCCTTCATCTTTCCTTACATGAATTAAATACTATTTAAATTAAATGCTAGAAGAAAGAGAGAGGAAAGATAAATCATTTAAATATTGTTTTAAACAAATGGTAGAGGAGAGAGAAATTTTTTTTATATTTTAATAATGCTAAGGGAACCACTTTTGATTCCCTTGATGAAGGGAATCAAAAGTGGTTCCCTTGGTGTTTCTATAGTTTAGGGAACACTTAGAGAAGCTGCTGCAGGAACTTTTTTGTGTTTTTTTAACAGTTTTCCCTACACTAGGGAAGAGAATGGAGTTTAAGGGAAGCTGCTGCTAATGCTCTTAGACCTCTTTAGGCTTTAGGTCTGGGCATGTGCTGCTGCAAATACACAAAATGTCAGTTTAGGCGGAACTGAATGCCACCAAAACTACGGATTGACCAGGTTAGGCAATCTTTTGAAAATAAACAGGTTTTACCGCTAATCCTATGCCTCGTTTTAATTATTTTCAGATTTTACATAATTGGGGAAGGCATTTTCATCAGGATAAAATAATAAATTTGATATTATTATTATAAAAATAATAATAGTAAAAGGAATATTAACAAGTTCACGAATCATTCACTAATTACACTCATCATTAATAAAAGAGAGAGACTCTTAACTTTGGTAAGCAAAAATTAATTTCCGAAAGAAATATATATGTCCAGGCACGCCACTTAAGACAAATCTTCTAAATTTCATCATTGTTATTATTATTTTTTTTTTTTAACAATGAGCTAACGTGAAATTCATTTTTATATTTTTTTAGTGTATATATATTATATTATAAAACTGATTACCAATTATTTAGTTATTAACTAGTTTTATAAATTTCTATAACCGATAATTAGAATCGACTTAAACAGTTTTTCGGTTACGTAGTTATTAGCGAATAATAATCATTTCGCTATTACATTCTTGTATCCATAGAACGCGTACATTCCTATATCCATAGGACAGAGATCGAGCATATCCGTCCCCGGCAAACAACTATTGTTTTAGATCCCATTCGTTTAATCCATGGGTTTATGAGGGAAGAGAAGCCAGGTCGAAGGGAAGAAAGGGGGTGGAAGGTTGCAGTGATGGACGACAGGAAGGAGATGGTCGCGGGATGGAGCGAGGAGGAAGGAAAGGAGAAAGGGGAAGAGAGGAAAAGGGAGAAAGAGAAGGAGTCGAAGGTGACTGAGATGGACAGTACGGGGAGGTGGCTGCGGGAAAGAGGGAGTAGGAAGTTGTTGACAGGGTTGCGGGCGGGCGGGCGAGCGGGTAGTATTAAATAGGCGCGGGCAAGCGGGTAGTATCTGCAACTGCATACCCGAATCTGTACCTATCCGTTTTGGGCAGTTTTTTTTTAAAAATATCCTGGTCGCCCGAGTAATGGGTCGAAATAGGTAAAAGAAAAATCCGCCCATCACCTTACGTGTGGGTGGGCAGGCGGGCAAGTTATAACTGGCTCTCGGAGCAACCTTGCCCCCTACAACAAAAGAAGCGCCCCCCCCCAAAAAAAAAGTGATTATTAGGTGAAATTTAAAATTTAAAAAAAAATTCACAAAACTGTAAACCAGTCTCCTCCCCCACAACAAAATAAGCCTTTTGACGGAAAAAAAAAAAAGTAGTGATGGAAAAATCACAAAACAGCAAATCAGTCCCCCCCTTTCTCCTCTAGCCACGTCCCCCACTTTATTGTAGGAGCAGTATTTTCCTCCAAATTAGGGTATAATTTTCTCTATTTCGGTCTATAAAAATAACATATATTTATTTACTTGTGAGATGTATATATATTTTTTAATAACATGTGAAAATCACATATTTTTTTAAAAAGAAAAGTCTACATACCCCCTTTAAATTACCACCTAATTGACATTGTCCTTTTAAAACTTTCAATTATAATAATATCTCCCAAACAACCAAACAATTGTCAATATCCTCTCAATGCTAGCAAAAAGATAAAAATAACCCTATAAACTTTTTAATAAGCCAAAAATACCCTTATAAATTCAAAAAAAAAAAACAAGATTTTTTTAAAAAATAAATAAATAAAGTTGTCCAATTGAGTAGTAGTTCATTTTTTTTAAAAAAAAAAACGAAAATATTTTTTTTTTTAATTTTAAATTTGGCCAAATGAGTGATTGTGTTTTTCTTAAAAACTTAATTTTTTTTTGTTTTTTTTAGTTTTAATTTTTTTTATATTTTATTAAGAGTATTTTCATTTTTTAAAGGACATTGACAATTGTTTGGTAGTTTGAGAAAAATATTGTCACAATTAAAAGTTTGAAAAAATATTATCAATTGAGTAATAGTTTGAGAGAGTATGTAAACTTTTTCTTTTTTAAAAAAAAAATTAACTTTGTCTTTACTATTAAAAATACAAGTAAATCTCACATATAAATAAACACATGTCGAGTGACATAGACCGGTTTCTCCAGCTTAGTTGGTTGGAAAAATCTGTCCATTATCTAAAATTTCAAATCAAACCAACCCCAGTCCCGGACTATTTAGCCCATAATACTTATCAGCATGACATGCAAGAAGAAGAAGAAGAGAAAAACAATGCCTATTTCCAGTGATCACCGTTCAACTTTACTAAACTAGCTTTCATAACTTAGTAGTGGACTGTAATGTAAGGTTGAAGAAGTTGTTGCATGCATGGGCGTGGAGGACGATGCTAACGTCAATCACCCACCTGTTGCCTGTGCCGACTGATCGGCAGGCGCTGGAAGGTGTTGACACAAGTCACAAGCGCAGTTCACTCTGTGAATGACACGCACCCACTTAGCACCTGACTGTTAGTTGCTCAGTTGACAAGTCAAATGCATGTTCCATCGTACTGCTTTGCTTGCAATATGCTTGAGCGTTTGCCTAGCTGAAACGGCCTTCCCATGTTGTAAGATGGCCTACGCAGAAATTTTGTCATTGACGTGGACCATGGTCACACTTAAGTATGAATATTGAACATTTGATTTCTTACTCTTTTTAAAATTGCTCGTTGGTTATTTGTTGGGCTTTTGTTCATCTGTCAAGCTTTATTGTGAATCTATTAAAGTTGCAGGAGTCTTAAATCCTAAATGGCAGGGTAGTACTGTAAGCAAAGTTTTGCAGTATGGGATGATTTATGATTATCTTCTTGATGGAATGCTTTTAGAAGTGCTATTCTTCGTCTGTTGATCATATCTACTTGGCTTTATCTTTGCTTTTTTGTATAAACTGAATAACCTGTGCCGGACATTGAGTTCTTCTCTTATGTGCAACAGAAATATTATATTATAGGAAGAGACAAGAAGAAAACCTTTTGGAGGGTGTTAAAGATTGACAGGATGGAGTGTTCTGAGCTAAACATTATTGAAGATTCGACAATATACTCTGAAAATGAGTGCTCTGACCTGTTGAAACGGCTAGATGAAGGAAACAAGAAAACAGGTGGACTTAAATTAGTCACAACTTGTTATGGAGTCGTTGGTATGTTATATCTTTAAAGTTTTGTAACTATGCGCACGCGCACACACTCGTATATTTTTTTTATCATTTGGGATCTCATGGCGTTTTCTTCTGAATTTAGGGTTTGTCAAATTTCTAGAACCTTATTATATGCTGCTTATAACAAAAAGAAGGAAGATCGGTGAAATTTGTGGCCATAAGATATACTCCATCACAAAGAGCAGGATGATTATGATTCCAAATCCTACTGTCAGGACCTTGATGGCTTATTCCAAGAATGAGAACAGGTCATTTTTCCCATTCTGCATCTAAATGCAATATGTCCTTGATACCTCTAAGGAGACCTAGTAAAGTAGCATTCAGATTCATGTGTTTCTCCATTCTGTTTTCATGATCTCTGATAAATTTAGGTTGTTCTTCTTAGAATGAAACTGATAATGCATCTTCTAGATCTTTTAGGTTAAATGAAATATTCTTATTGGATCCTTGTTAATCCTGTCGTTATGAAGGGCTTTGGGAGCCAAGACACCAACCTCCCTCCAAGCTTGGGTACGTTCATTTCCTTGCAGAAGCAGCTCCAAACTAGAGGAAAACATGGAACCGGTCACTATACTAGGGGGGGTCTCTTAAGAATAAAGAAGAATAGAATCTAATTCAATTTCATGCTAACAGAAGAGTGGATCCTGCTAGTAGATATTATAGTAATCTATTTCCTGCTTTTAGGATGTAGCTTCATTTCCTTCCCACTCATATTACAGTTCTAAAAGTAAGAACATACGGCAAGCTTAGAGGTGCACACCCATCCAAGCAAGTAGGGTCAATAAATAAGGAAATGTATAAACCTCAGGGTTTCCAATTCTTCCCTTTTCCCCTAGTCAAAATTTCTCATTAAATGCTCTTCATCCCCATTATTCCTCGTTGGTCAAATTATTAAACATATATTAAAATATTTTTCTTTTTCTATTTCTTTTTTATGTAGGTACAAGAAGCTTCTTTGCATAGTGGACCTTACAAAGGACTTCTTTTTCAGCTATTCATACAATGTCATGCGTAGTCTTCAGAAGAACTTTGGTGATTATAAGACAGGAGAATACCTCTATAAAAAAATGTTTGTTTGGAATGAGTTCTTAACAAGTGAAATCCGGAATAGCCTCAGCAATACTCTCTGGACAGTTGCCTTAGTGCATGGCTTCTTTAAACAGGTATGGGATAGGGAACTTTTTCTGTACTGACTATAGATAGATATTTAGAATTACTAACTGGAACATGATTGATTTTATATAGGTTTTTGTTTGTCTTTCTATCCTACAGTAAGCCCACTGTTGAGAACCTGGCTGCTGTAATGAACTTTGTGTGCAATTTAAGTTCCCTTACTTTGTCAACTTTTTGCTTACTACTTGACTAATGTTTTCATTCTCAAAATCTGTTCTTTTGGTTGCTGTTATAGCATGTCATGAGTTGCTTTTTCTTTATCTTCTTTTATGTTATCCCGACTAGTAGCTTGTTCATGGGAGCCTTCAAGGCTATGAGTATGTCATATGTCCTTTTTGTTGGGAGTGTATGTAATCCATTTCTTGAGATTTATCTGAAGTAAGAATAAATGAACTAGGAAGATTCCAACCAAAAAAAAAAAAGAAAAAGGAAAAGGGATAACCTCTCTAGTAAGTTAAACAGGTTACCTGTGAGGTAATATCCACAATTTAGGGATTTATGGAGGCTTGTGAACTTCCTCAAATATTTCTTGAAACTTTGTGCATTTTCTTATGTATTTTAACAGTGATATTAATGGTTCGAGCTTTGGTTATCCAGGTCACATTTTCTATATCTGGCAAGAACTTCAAGCTTACCCTCATTGCCAGACGCTCACGTTTTTATGCAGGCACCAGGTATGGAGGCCACTGAAA
Organism: Betula pendula; assembly: GCA_900184695.1. Classification (NCBI taxonomy): domain Eukaryota; kingdom Viridiplantae; phylum Streptophyta; class Magnoliopsida; order Fagales; family Betulaceae; genus Betula; species Betula pendula. Next base: position 12,638 of record FXXK01003011.1, read on the forward strand.
CATGCTTTCTTAATTAGTTAAATAATTGAAGCTAAATTCTTTTGATGTACATCTTGTGTACATAAGTTTTGATATCATTGACATGATGCTCAAATGGACCATGTGGACCACATGCTGAATTGTAACTAGTTCTTCCTACTTTAAGTCAACTTTCCACCGTAACTTCCAATTTGCGTAGGCTCCTTGATGCTTACAAATTCGTCAGAAGTTCATTGAGGATACTTAATTCCCAAAATATTGCATATCTTATGACTCCGCTTGTTTAGAATAAATTTTTTTATGCTACATGATTATTACATTGTTTTTTCTATTTTCCAATGCAGATATTTGAAACGTGGTGTAAATGATAGGGGTAGAGTAGCTAATGATGTTGAGACAGAACAGATTCTGTCTGAAGATACTGCTGAAGGGTGCTCAATGCAAATCAGTTCTGTGGTGCAATTTCGTGGTTCGATCCCCCTGTTCTGGTCCCAAAATACTTCAGGATTTCGTAAATTTAGACCTGAATTTTCTTGTATGACTCTGGCACAACCAATTTTTGCATTTTCATTTCTCCTTGGTAACCTCCGTTTATTCTGCTGACTTCTCTTTCTATTTCCAGTGCCAGCAGAACAACATAATTATAAAGCCACAAGACTTCATTTTAAGAATCTTGTCAAGAGATATGGAAAGCCAATAGTTATATTGAGTTTGCTTAAGGTAGGCCTTTCTACATCTAATGAGGAAACTGGAGGGGGAATCGGGATATTTTTCTTTGAAAGGCTGGATGGTTATAGTTGACTAGTTGTAGCTTGTCAAATTTGATTATTCTGTTTCAAAAATTGGAAATTTAACTGAATAAGCAATAAAAGAAGAAAACATAAAGAGAGTTCAGCCAATGATATATGTATATATATATGTTTTATCAATATATCCAAAGGTTTAATTGAGCATTTTGGAAACATCCTAAGATTATGTAAATGATAAAAATTGACTCTCCAAGTTAAGCCATTTATTTGGCATTCGTTAGACTTGGGAAACAAATAAAAACATAATAGAGAAAAAAAATAGAGTTTTGCGAAGTGGAATCTTGGTGCAATAGTGAAGGATTAAACATGTTAGAACAGGAAGGATAGTGTCTATATGTTGCTAATTGCAATAACCTCTCACGTAGCCCAAAAAGAAAGTTCGTAGTCTCCTCTTTTTTGCTCTTGCATTTCCCTTCTACTGTGAGCTGGAAATTTCAGTTTACCCTTTCCCAAAATATTGATAAGCAAATTTTCAAAGGACTTCTTTAGATGCCTTTTAATCAATAGTGATGATCATGTGCAGAATTTTACTTGGTCTTTCATAACTCACTTCATTAATATTTGCATCCAGTTTCTTGGGGCCAAGTCATCTGAAATTGAAAATGTTGTATGTAGCTTAATAGTCTTCATGCATGTAGCAAAGGGAAAGGTGGGTCTGCCCCTTCCCCCTAGTCCTTGAGATATCAATCCATGTTTAATGCTTGGGCGTTCCTTGTATCTCGAATATAACAACCTCTGATGTGTTCTTTCTGCAACTCTTCTCTCATTTTCTTTACCTTTGTCATCATGCTTGGTCATTAACAGACACGTGGGAAGAAGCGTGCTGAGAAAACTCTAGGTGCAGCATATGCAAAGGCTATCACATCCATTATTGGTAAATTACCAGAGCAGAATCACCTAAGGTTTTGTCGCTGGGATCTTCATAGACACATGTACTATAGAAGGTAGTCTGACTTTCCCTTACATATATGTAACTCTAGATTTTATATTATATAAAGTATGATTGACATGAATAGAAACTGGATCTTTTGCTCCAGGGCTATGCAAGAGTTGCAACAGCTAGGAGAATTTGCTGCTGATACATTGGACTTAACTGGCATCTTTTACTGTCGAGTAACACCAAATTTATGGCGGGAGGGATTTTTAGATTTTTCCTACTTTGAGTAAGTCTTATACATAATGGATTCTATCCTTTTAAAACTGTATCTTGTGCCATTTCCTTCCACGTATATGGACATGAAGTTTTGAAGATATAACAGTAACATTCATGCTGTCCTTACACTTGATGGAATTGCAATCTAAAATATGTTTTCCTAGACCAACCCGCTGTGGTTTTCTTATTTGCAACTAGTTAAATCCTGATAACATTATCATGATTGAAAACTAAAAATTCCACATTGGCCTATCTTTCATATGTATATGTAAATTATAGAGTTATTCCCATGCTCTCATTTCCAAAACAACTTGGAGTTTGGTTGCTAAGCCATGGATTTATTTATAATTTGCAACTGGTGAATACAAACACATAACTTGCTGTACGTATATCTGTGTATATACATATCTATATATGTGTATGTATGCATGTAACTGCTGTTGGATCAGCCTGCTATAAAAAGCTTCTAGGCTCTTCAGAGGCTTCATTGCAAGGATTACTATTGCTTCTGATTTAAGGTACTTGCTATCAGTTCAGATTGCTGACAATTTCCTTGTGCTGCAGTAAATATAATGTTCACTGTTGTTCAGAGGACCTCTTCAGTAAAAATGAGGATGGTGATAACCTGGAAACAAAATTTTATGCTGGTAGTGTTAGCAATGATGCAAATGGAAACTATGGTGCCAAATGCACATCTCAAAAAGGGGTCCTAAGGACCAACTGCTTGGACTGCTTAGATCGCACTAATGTTGCCCAATATGCATATGGGCTAGCTGCCCTTGGACGTCAGCTGCATGCTTTGGGATTTATAGAATCCCCAAATATTGATTTTGAAGACCCTTTGGCAGAGAACTTAATGAGAGTTTATGAGGCTATGGGTGACACACTTGCACTGCAATATGGTGGTTCCCCAGCACACAATAAGGTAATCCTTCTAAAAATTGGTTCAAGGCTGTATCTTACAATATTTAGATATTACATGTGAATGGAAATGGAAATTCTTATGAGTTTGCTGGCCAAAATGATTGTCGACCTAGGAATCCTAGTGCACAATACATACCAAATTGGTTTCATGAAGGGTGTATTATCAAAATCGGATAGGAGATTTCAAGTCAAATCTGAAAATTAAAATAAAAAGAAAAGAAAAGGCACGCACATAAAGACATACACTCACAATAATATGTAATAGAAGTATTCACTAACTAAAAATTGCAGGACCAAATGGAAGATCCTATTGAACCTAATACAAGGATGCTACTGCTTTAGGACTCTTGTTCATTGGGCAAGGGGTGTTGAAGAATGCAATAATTTTTTTTAAAAAAAAAAAAGAAGACTCACAGTGAGCAAAGCGAGCGCAGATACTCTTGTCCACTCCCTTGTGAAAATACTGGATTTGATACTCTTCATCTATAGCTATGGCATTTTGAGATCTTAACTTGGCATGGATTGGTCCAAAGCTCCAAGCTACCAATTTTTTCATCACCTTACACAGCAAGTTCCACGGTCATAGCCAGGCAATGCTGGATCCAGTTTTTCAAAAGAGAATCAAAATGTACCTGTTTTCATTATAACCTGGCCCTACTAGATAACCTTTGGTGTGATACTGTGCAGTTGATTTTTATCTGTTTTTTTCCTAGCTTGGAAGTTCATTTCTGATTCTTAATTACATTTCAGCAGTCTCTGCTCTTCAAACTTTTGCATTGGTGATGCTAAACAGATATTTGCTAACATCAGAGGTCAATGGAGACCAGCAATTGATTGCCAAGATCTCATTACAGCTGTACAAAGATATTACAGCAATGCCTTCTCCGATTTTGAGAGACAAGACGCAATCAATATGTGAGTCAACTAATTAATAATTGATATGATAGGTGCTTCAAAATAAAAGATCAAAGAGCCTGCAAATTGAATACTTCAATATTATGTACAGGAACCATGAGAGTGGCCGGCACCTAATCTACTATATGACTTGATATGTGTGCAGGTTCTTGGGGTACTTTCGTCCACAACAGGGTAAACCAGTTCCATGGGAATCGGATCTAGACCAGCACAACACCGTTAGCAGGTATGCCCTAATTTTCTAATGAGAATGTTAGACTCAAATTTTTGTGCTATCAACATTCTATCATATCAATCCAATGTAACTTTTGAGAGAACCATCTAAGTAACAGTAATGTATTCGCCCAGTATTCTTTTTTCAGTCACAATAGTTGGAATTATGTTACGGGAATGAAATAAACGTGAGTTGCTTGGGCATTATGGGAATGAAGGAATTGGGCATGAAGGATAATGTGAAGATAAGTGAGTTGTTGAAGAGGTTGGATAAAAAGCTAAGAACTATGTGGCCTCTTTGAAATCAAACACATGCAACCTTCTTTGACTCCAACACATGCAGCCAGCCACTTTTCAGTATCATGCCTTATGGAAGCAGAAGACTTACATGATTATCAAGACTTAGTTGTTTATCATTTATTTCGGTTATTCTTGCTATTTGGATAGTTTATCATTTTATCCTTGGATTAAGCCACCATTGTGAATGTTAGTGATGGTGAATAAAATTATCAGAGAGTGCCAAACTTACGTTTAAAGGAGGTTCAGATTATCTTTAAGAATCTACCCTAAAAACACTTTGTTACAGATTTGATATTAAGGTTTTTAACAATTGGTATCAGAGTTAGGTTACAATAACCCACAGGTCCTAGGTTATGGAGGATTCACGTCTAGATCGCATAGAGGAACAACTGGCCAGTCAAGGGCAGCAGTTGAGTTACATCAACGATCTAATGAAAGAAATCGTAAAAACAATTGGACGAGATGATCGCTAGTGGTTCGGCTGAATATAACAATGGAGCCAATGTTATCAACAGCCACAAACAGTGCTACCATCGTATCTTTGCAACCAAAAACATCAACTGATCATTGCCACGACCGTGTCAAACCGCATGACCCACCACCACAAAACAGACCCCACCAAAATTTCCCTTGCAACAGTGACTCTTAGATCGAAAATAACGACCACAACAACGTGTTCACAAGTAAAGAGAACAAAGAGGCTAAAGGGAAGAACTAGACACATAGGTACACAGTACTTAGTCACTATCTGCAAAGGAGTGGAACTTAATAGCATTGTTTTTCCATGATTGTGTCGCCATGTGCAAAGGAGTGGAACTTAATAGGATTGTTTTTCCATGATTGCTTGTCACCATGCGTGGCCAACCCGGATGCTCCACCATCGTGCATGGAAACGACGGCACAATATTGTTTTCCCCATTACCAAGTTGCACCACTGAGCAAGAAGCAAACCAATGACAAAAGATTGTTGAAGAAGAATGGACGACACAGGTCATCTGCATAGTTGCAGCTCACTAAGCCACTAGACGAACAACCGCGACGGAAACATTTGAAACTCCAGGAACGTGTAGCAGAGGAAGAGGGGTTGGCGAAGGCTCTTAACATTTGATCTTCATTTGTGTATATGTATTCAAAGTGTGGTTAGGTGGAGGATGTATCCTGTGTTTGATGAAAAAATTTGTGTTAGAAAAGTGGTTGGTTGGACTGCGCTTGTGATTGGGTATGTGCAAAATGGTGAGAAACCCATGTTAAGCCAAACTTGAGCTCTCCATTGACCCCAAAATCAAGGCCTACAATACTTTGCAGCGCATCCTCTCAAAACACCAACCCAGAAAAAAGTTCAAGTGGTTCACCACTGTAGGCCTTCTCCTTTGCGCAGGCGCTCTCCTCCATCTTTCTTTCAGGCCCACTTTCCACCATGGCTGATATCTTGGGCATAACCCCATGCAGGGAGTCCAAACAGTTTGCCAAACATGAGAAGCAACAGATCAAGAAGCTATACACGCCTGACAGTGCATCAGCCTTGGCTATCAAAGCCACCATAGAGAAGACATCCGATTACGATTTTTCAACTTTTCCCTTAAGGACGAGGGCCAATTCAACGGGGAGGAAATGTTATGGGAACGAAATAAATGGGGGAGTTGCACGGGCTTTATGGGATGAAAAAATTAGGCATGAAGGATAATGTGAAGATAAGTGAGTTGTCGAAGAGGTTGGATGAAAAGCTAAGAACGGCATCTTTGAAATCAAACACATGCAACCTTCTTTGACTCCAACACATGCAGCCAGCCATTTTTCAGTGTGGTGCCTTATGGAAGCAGAAGACTTACGTGATTATCAAGACTTGGTTGTTTATCATTCATTTTGAGTATTATCATTTATTTCATTATTCTTGCTATTAGGATGAGTTTGTCATTTTATCCTTTCATTAAGCCAGCAACGTAAACGTTTATTTAGATGTTTGTGATGATGAATAAAATTATCGGAGAGAATTAATTCCAAATATACGTTTGAAGGAGGTTCAGGCTCCCTCTAAGAACCTACCCTAAATTACTCCGTTACGGACTTGATATTCAGGTTCGTAACAGATTAGTTGAGTTGACTTTTCTTTTCACTCACAATAATATGTAAGTATTGGATTTCTTCCATATTTTTTCTTACTAGTTTATCCTATTTAGATCCTTGGTTACCAGACAGTTTTTTGATGTAGTTTCCAACACATGAACTAAAATGGTTTTGTAAATTTCTTGGAAATGTTTCAGGAATAGTAGGGAAATGTATGTACTGCTGAATTTTTCAACAACATTTGGAAAAGAATGGAATTTCATGGAAAGCAAGTTTGCTATGACATTCACTTTGTATTTATCTTTATATGTTTTTAGAGCCCTTTGTGATAGTTCTTATATGCTTCTGAAAAGTCCCTGTTCTTCTAAAAGTGAAGGTCTTCATCTAAGCTTCCTGTGATTCTTCAGTGCTGCGTATGCATGTTGCTGAAGTGTCTAATCGAAGTTTCAGTTTAAGCTTCCTGCTTTTCCATTAAGTTTTAGACTGGTCTCTGCTTCTTCCTGTTTTACTTCTCAGACGTTATTTCCTGCTTCCATCACCCACGCTGTTTCCTCTTTCTCTGTTTCACTTCCAGCCACACCAAAATTCCCTAAAAGAGAATAAGAAATTCATCAGATCTATTATGAAGTTTCCTAACACATGAACGCAAACACGCGCATACACATATATACAACATTTTTTTTTCTAGTATCCCATCACTTTTGGAGAAACACAATTTTTTCTTTCCATGAAGCCCAACTCTTGCTTTTGAACAACTAATATGATTCTAAATCTTTTTTTTGTGGAGATCAAAATGTGCCGCTTTGGATCTCTCTGATCTCCACTTGGATGATATTTAGACAAAGGTGCTATTGTCAAATATATATGTGCATGTGAGGAGGGGGAAATAAATCGATTATAGAGTTTCAATGTCCTTACAAAATTTTGACATTTTTTTTTTTTTCTTTTAAAGAACTTACGGGGACACTTTCTATTTTTGTAGGTCATCTTTTAAAAGATCACTATCAGATAGTGATATTCTCTCTAGAAGTAACTCAACTATGGCGAGCACAGATGTACTGCATAATCAGCCTTTGTCTGAACAAGTGAAAGGAAGGAGCGTTAGTCTTTTGGATTTCATGCCAGAGACCCCAACTCAGCCTTTGTCTGAAGCACAAAGAGAAAGCATGAGTATTTCAGAGTTGACGCCAGAGATCTCAACTCCTATCAGGTCTGGGTACGTCATATTTATGTACTTTTTCCCAACTGGTTTGGACTGGACTTGCTTAGACCAAAATGCTGATGCCGATGGACAAAATGTTTAAATGATATGAATTTGACAATATTCAGTGAACCCAGTAATTGGTTCTGGGGAAGTCTTTATTAAAAATATTAATATTTGTTGGGGTGGACTGATGTTTAGTGTGATAGTTGAGCCTTCATCTATGTGTAATTTAATAGGTGCCAGCTTTCTCTTGTAAATTGACATCCTCAGTATCTTAACAGGCTGCTTCCTGGACGTATGCAAGAGGACCAAAATCTCCAAAGTGATGACATAAGTGACAATGAACATAAAGATGCATCTAACAACTTGAGTTTATTTGATATGGGCTGGCATTCTTCAGCTGGAAATTCTTTTTATGAAGCTGATGAAAGGTTATTCTTTTTTCTTCTTCGGTAGTAGTAGTCTTCTAGGCAGGCCCTTGTTTACATTTAACTGCGATGTCTTCTGAATGACCCTGTTTTTTTTTTTTTTTATTGATTGCAGGTGCCTTTGTTGTGAGGATATGGTGCATCAAACAAAGGTCAGCATATAATTTATCCCACTGTTGACCATTGGTATAATATTGGTATATCTTCCAAGTGAGAAATGATATAAATCATATTTTTTATCCTACAAATACTCATTTTACAACATGGCAATTTCAATTAACCCTTAAATTTTTTTTTTATTACTTTTAACAAGGATTAATCCAAGATTGGTTAAGACTATCACGTTAGCATTATGAGATAAAAATATGGTTTCTAGCATTGCACATTCCTAATTAACAAAAATCAACTAATTATGTTATGGTAATTCGAAGAAAATACAATGAGTGAGTTAGGGTTCGTTTGGATTTGTGAGTTCAAAAAGTGTGACTTTAAAAATAATAATTTTAAAATGTGCGATTTGAAAACGTAATTTTTAAAAACGCAGTTAAGCATTTGGCAAAATTGCAGTTTGGCCTTTAAAATTGCAGTTTGATCTTTAAAAATTATACGTTTTCAAAAAAGCATCACCCTGTAATTTGAAAACACAAATTTTTTGCATTTTTAAATCGCAATTTTTTCAAAACATAATCCTCAAATGATCAATTTTTTACAATTTAGTTTAAAATTACACTTATTATAAATTAATTGCAGTCCTAAACACATTCTTAGCGTGACATTTTTTTTAATTAAATTAAAATAAAATTAAAAGAAATAATCTTTATCACTTTTGATCCAAAAGAGAGTTTGAGATCTTTACACACCACTAGCGTGACATTTAGAAAGAAGCACGGATTGAAAAACAAGGACGTAATTTAAAAATGCTACAGTGCCTCAATTGGGTGATTGTGATTGGTCTCTCTCCCTTCGGCCTTCACCATAGACATGGAGTTCCAGTATTTGTTTTTTCAAGTCTATCTGAAATAATTAGAATAAATAAAATAATAAAAAATAAAATAAAGTCCCTCTAAAACAAGGCCCTGAACATAATATATATGACATGAACGAAAACGGCCATTAGCTGTTCTTTTCTTTTATCTAGTCAAATTCGCATTTCCTGCTGAATTATTATTTGTTTCCCCTCAATGCAAGTGGATCAGTAGGCGCACAAAGATATCAACATGCTGCTTTACTCTCATCTTGATTTCCATTTTTACAGCTTTCTCTCCTGTCTCAGGGATTGCCGCCCGGTGAATATTCTGAGAGCTTTGTGCACTGGATTCTTCATGGAGAGCCACTGTTCCTTGGAAGATGAGTCGATGACTACAGATTATCCGTAATTTTATTTCCGCCAGCAATTGATTTTAATCTATCCAAAGGATGTGCTCCTTTTCTTTCTTTCTATTTCTTTGTAGGTAAAAGATATAGACATGGTTAATTCTGTGTATCTCTCAACTGCACTGCCTTCCCAATACTAGTTCAGTGTCTTAATTCTGTGTTTCTAATTGTCACATAGTTTAGACTAAAAACACATCTACATTTGGAGATGATCAAGGACAGCATTTTATCTAGATGGCAGTTGACGAAATATCGCTCACAGGACATATTGACCCAATACACAAATCACTACAGATAACAAGAACGAAATTTGTAATTATAGAAGGATGCATAAAAATTAGACGCCAACACCAAAGTCAAAAATCTCTGCAAGCTCAATATCTAAAACTAAGCTGTTCAAATAAACAACTTCATTCTCAACAGAAAATTGACCATACTTGAAAAAAACTAAACCAAAATTATGGTTGCAGCATCTTTGGCATAAAAAATTTCAACTTTCATTTAGTCCCAGCCAGTAGGAGGAGGAACACCACCATCAACAACACCGGTCACAGGCGGTGCCGGAGCCGCATCCCACTCCCCTGTTAGAGCAGCAACTGCAGTTGAACAAAAAGACGACAGAGATTAAACAAAAGATTATATAAAAGAACATGTCGGCTAATATAAAAGATGCCATACTAGATGCATGGTTTTCTCCATAAACAATTATATGTTTAAGCAGCGGTTGCAAATGGTTCGATTATTACCCAAGAACAATGCGAATGCAGCATTCCATTAAACAATTGAAGAATTGCATCCAAAGAACAAGGACCCGTACAAGGAGTTATATTCTTTAAAGCTGATAGACATGTTACTAAAAGAGGGCAGAATGGCATCTATCATATGATTCAAGTGGTTAATCCAAGCAATCAATCAGTGTTATCAGGGAAACTACCAAACACAAACACAGCCACACAAAAATAAGAACTGAAAACAATTTATAATCAAATTGGACCGGGTCAAATATGTTTCAAAAATCACCTTAGAAATTTACAACAATAATAAAACCAGCCCATACAAAATATGGTTAGACGTACCACGTACATGAGATAAAATTTAATGATCTTGCATTTCAATAAACAAAAGCAAAAAAATGAAGTATCTTTGTTTCTACCTGGTTCGGGAGCAGCAGACCAAGGAATTGCCGAAATAGGTGAAGGAGCATCTGCATTCCACTGGGCATCAGCAACACCTTGAACAGGCCATTGATCAGAAGTAAGGGCAGGAGCAGAAGAGAAATCAGCATGTCCATAATCTGCGGCAGCACCCGTTTCTTCTTCATCTTGTGGCTTAGCCTCCTCAGGCTCCCGATAGAAAAACAAATCCACCTGCACATATAAATGATAGCCCATTTTACATTAGAAGTTTTGTTTCCAGACAAATCCACCAAAACAAAGACTTGTTGCTTCTTCCTCACCATCACATCCCATTTATGGCCAGCACGAATAGTTCCTCGCATTTGCAGAACCATCCTTGCCAAAAGCCAAAACAGACATCCTATGCTATGCTTCCCCTTGTTGTTGGCAGGGATCCCAATATCAACATACCGCATTGGCGAATCAGTGTCACAGAAAGCAATTGTTGGGATATTTCCAAGAGCGGCCTCCTTAATGGGCTGCAAACAGCTTTTGAAAGTGAGTAAAGAACGCAAACACAAGAGCAGCACAAGAAAAAATAATACGTACGCAGATCATATTAGTAAACAAAAACCCTTCAATAACATCCAAAACTTGAAGTCTATACAAGTACTCATTACATTATCTATCTAAAACATATAACAACCATCAATAGAATTTCAACCAGCCATCACATTAAATTGTGAAATGGGGTAATCACCTGGTGATCTGTCCTTGGATCAGTAAGGATGAGCAGACGGGGTTCACTGAACGACGTCTGCAGCTGGTTGGTGAAGGTACCTGGAGTGTGCCTTCCAGCAATAGCATGTGCACCAGTGTACTGAGCAAACTTCAGGACTGCTCTCTGACCATATGGCCTTGCAGATTGTACAATGATGTCCTGAGGGTTCTCAATGGCAACAATAACCCGGGCTGCTAGCTGAAGCTTTTCCCAAGTCTTTCCCAGGTTGATTATGTATATACCTAGGCCAAAGCACCGGTTATAAATTATCAGAAAAATATAATGGGTAAGCAACACATGTATATGGTTTTCCTACCATAAAATATAATAGCAACTCGTATATGCAAATCAAACAACTCTAACCCATAAAAAAGACATGCATAAGCAGCTCTTAATAGCATTTAATTTACAGCTGATTTACCTACAAAGTACTCTTCACTGTTAGAACTAAATTTTAACACATTCAAAATTTGCAATCAAATCAAAACAATCTACTGTAGGGGTAAAAAAAATACCAGAGACTATATATAATCACGCTTTAAATCCTATGAATATGCAAGAAGAGATAACTTGACATGGGAAACCCCTAACCTCTGATGGCTTTAGAGAAGATACTATAAGCTAAGCAAGACATAAGCGTTCAGCCAATTCAAGTGGATTTTCATTTTGAACAAATTAATATCAGAAAAAGATTCTCCAAAACCTTGACTTGTTTCCGAACCCAGAAGATTTACTAAAACAAACAAACTACCATTGACAAACTTTCCCTTTTAACATGTTTTGGCCAAACAACTACAAACCAGAAACTTAGAATTCTTCGAGAATCAGAAGCAGATAAAGCCCCAAAAGATAAATAAACATAAACACAAAGCACATTCAACGATACAGAAAATGAAACATAATGCACAATTAAGCCCATTATTCTCAATAACCAGGAAGTACGTATTCATCTATGTATAACAGGAATCAGATTTAACTAAGAACAGACTAAACCATTCCGCAAATCAGATCTCTCAATAAAACCGGAAAAAATAATGCATTTCTCGTTTGGTTACCCAGAACAAGAAAACCACAAAGTCGCCAAACCCACGAAGCTTTTTTCTCTCAATGCAAAAAATAACAAATACCCATTATTCCAAACAGCAGAAGAAGCAATAACCAGAATCGAAATCCAGGATGTCTTTCTTTCCTACTCAAATTTCACATTGTCCAAACAGACTAAAACACACGCCAAAAAAAAAAAAAAACCAACATAAGAAAAAAGTGTGAGATCTGAGAAAGTGAATCGAGAAATACCATCGTTGCGTCTTTTGAAGACGTAACGCTCCATCTGGTAGTCGCAGTTCTTGGTGCCGAGGTGGACCTCGGCAGCCAACATCATTTGGATGTCGGCCTCCTTCTGCGAGAGCTGGCGAGGTGGGGCGGCGGTGTTGTTAGCCATGTTTGAGGAAAAGAAGTTGGAGAAGCACTGAGAAAACCCTAGCTTGAATGCGAGAGAGCTCCGCTGGGTTTTAAGAGAGAGGGTAGTGCTGAATTTATACGGTGCACACGAAAACCTAGCTTGCTCACAATGACTTAAATGCCCCCACTTAGCGATTACAATTTACGATTTAACCTTATTCGTGAAATCACTCACTATAATCCACATAGGGTGTTTTTTCTAAACAAAAAAATATATATATAGGGGATTAACTTTTTTCTAATCAAATACACCAATATTAGGGCATACTCACATTGTCAGAAAATACAACCAAATTTGGAATGGAAGTAACGACAACAATTTTTGACATGGCTCACAAACTTGTAATGAAATTAAAAGGTTAGATTGAGGAGTATGATTTGTTTACTTAAATGGGTCAGGTTAAGGTTGACCAATTTAGTCTTATACACATATTTCAACATAACTCGAACTCGATACAAGACATAATGGCAGACAGTTTTTTACATGATCTGCGAACTTGACATAAACTCAATACAAAATTAGAGGGTTATTGTTGAAAGATTTAATATGTTTAATTAAATAAGTCGAATTATAATTAATTTATATAATCTTATACTCATATCTCGACATGAACTAAAGTTGACACGCAAACACAAATTATCAACCTTAAAGAGAATAAAGGGTAGGATAATTCAGCCCAAAAGATTACTAAGAGAAATCCATCGGTTTTAATTATGAATTATTAGCTCCGTTTGTTGGAAAAAAAAATATATATATATTTTCTTTTCTTTTCAAAATAAAAATAATAATAATAATTAATAAACAATTCAAACACAAAATATTCTTTAAAAAAAAAATCTAACGCATTAAAAAAATTTAAAAAAAGAAAAAATACTCATACCCTTTAAAATTTGGAACTACTACCTTATTGGCGATGTGAACCACCATTGTCAATGATCCCTCAAATGTCCCACATCCTACCAAAATTTATCAATCATCTGATCGGCCTTTGATGTGGTGGGCAAGAGACACCAAACAGACTGGTGAAAGCCTTTGTTATAGGGCGGTCCAAAGATCCATACCCAGAAAGTGGAACCCGAGCCCAGCGATGAGATCCAAAAGCAAGAGTTGCTGAAGCAATTCATGGCTCATAATCCAAACACGGACTTCTCGGGAGCCAAGTTTATGTAATAACATGGTTTTCACGTAAACATATGTTTTGAGGTTCCTGCTTTCATTGCTTAGTCTTAGGATCCTGTTCAGCTATATGTAATGTCATGGATTTTTTTTCTTTTTGTTCAATTTTTGTTGGATTTCTGGCAATTTATGATTTGATATAGCAAAAACCGCTTTATATCGGTAGTCCAGTTGTCGCCTTTCTTATGAATTTGTTGTTTTCGCTTGGATCCTGTCTTGTCGTTGCCTGCGTTGCCTATTGAATAGGATCTCTTGCAACATTGTTAGGAATCGGAGGTGAAGTTATCTTTGGTTTTCCCGGCTACGGATGGATTATCTGCCCTATAAAGTCTTGGACACGACGGTCAGATTGGTGGCGGAGCTGCCCCTGAAATGCTTTTTTTTTTTTTGAAAAACTTTACATATTAGTTTTGATTTTTTATCACTTTTGTAATTATACTCTTACATTTTATAAATTGTCAATTTAAGATTATCATATTTTAAAGTTTGCAATATTAACCCTCCCGTCCAAATTAATGAGTAAAATTCTCAAAATATCCATAAGATGTTTAGAAAATTACAAAAATACATTGATTAAATAATTAAAAATTAAAAACAAAACAAAAAGACGATGGTAGTTTGGAGATTTAATGCTGAATTTGGACATGGGAGTTGACATTGCAAACTTTTGAAAGATGATAACCCTAAATTAACATTTTTTAAAGTTTAATGATATGATTGCAAAAGTGATGAAAAATCAAGAATGGTAAGTCAAGTTTTTCCCTTTTTTTAATTTTTAGTTTTTCGTTTTTTTTTTTAATTTATAAAGATATTTTTATCTTATTGGAAAGATTTTAAAATTATTTTTGTCTTTTTACTAACCTTGGGAATATTGACAAATTTTCGTAGTTTGAGGGATATTGACTCAATTAATAGCTTGGGAGGAACATTAACAATGAAATAGTAATTTAATGGGGTATGTGTATGTTTTCCTTTTTTAAATAAAAACAAAAAACAACACAAACGCACACATTAACAAAAGGCCTATTACTTGAAGGCCAAACCGCAACTGCTAACCGCCTATTAAATAATAAAGTAATTATATATGTCAAACATCATGTGATTCATGTCTATCTTGTGTTCATCAAAAGTAATGTGACTTTTAAAATCACTATTGAATTTATGATGGATAATTATTGACTTTTGATCTTATGGTAATTTTAAAAGGCATATCGCTTTTGATAGATACAAGGTAAACATGAGAATTGACATGTATCATTACTCCAAATAATGAGCCTTTTAGGCCTCTTTTAGTATTTTGAACTCTCTTCTTTTGCCTTTATTTATGACCTATTTTAAACTGATTAGGGCTTTATTTGGGCTTCATTGTAGGACTTATTTTAGACAATTGTTATTTTGTAGTCACATTAATATTAAGACCTGGAAACTTGTCATTAATAGCAATAACCTAAAAAAGAAAAATGCAGATATAGGACGGTAAAGCTCAAAGCTTAGTAGCTGATAACATGAAGTAGTACAACATTAGGCCTAGAAAATGAAAATACAAGCATATGTTGTAGATCTGGCGCTAAAAATTTAAACAGAAGTCATCCTTTTCGATTTCCCATTCCTTCCCTATCGAGCCGCCTCTCTTCGTTATTCAAAGTACTACCTCTGTAATACCCTGATCATAACCTTAGTTAAGAGATTGAGTATTTTGGATCCTAGGATTAGTTGAAGTCGAGTCCAAAGAAGTTTGAGGGGTTTTTGAGGCTCGGAATGACCTCTAGGTCAGTTTATGACTTGGATGATCAATCCTCCATAGGCCAGAGGATCCATCCTCAAGCTCATAAACCCTAAGGATCAATCGTCACGCGACATAATACGATTTTAGAGTTTTTTAAAGCCCTAGTGCGGCCATAACCTCTATATATTCATCCTTAACATTCACCAAATAGTGTTGCATAAATTCCAAAGTACGGAGACGTTGTTGGATTGTTGTTGTGAGGTTAAAGCATCTTTCTTTTGTTTTGAGTCAATTTTTAAGAGTTTCTAAGCCCCACAAGGTGAGTGAGATAATTAGTTTCACAAATCATCATCGTTTGTTATTTTATTTATTTAGATCAGTAGGGTCTTTGTTTTATTTTGGTGTTGTAGTTCGTGTTGTTTGATAGGTTGTGATTTATTTTATTGTTTAGGGACTATAGCGGAGTCGTTTGAACGTTTGATTTGAGTTTTGATTGTATGATTGATTGAGTGAACCCTAGATTATTCCAGAAGCCTTAGGAGTCGTTCTAGGGTTTGGTTGAATGGTTTGGGGTTCGGGTGCATTCTGGATGCGTTGGGAAATGTTTGTACCAGTCAAGGATCGATCATGTTCAAACTAGGATCGATCCTGATTAGTCAGGATCGATCATCGGCCCTTACTAGGGGTGTACAACCGGTTGCGGTTGCGGTTATTGGGCAATAACCGCAACCGCAACCGAGGTCCCCGATTTGTCCAAAATTTGCAACCGGAACCGGAATCCCGGTTCCGGTTGCTAATAACCGGTTACCGGAATCCCGGTTCCGGTTACTAATAACCGGTTTGAAAACCGGTTATTAGTAACCGGTTACCGTTTTTATTGTATGGGTCTATTTTTAATTTTTTTTCACCTCTTTTTGTTACTATTTTAAACTCTCAATTCTTACATACAATAATACTCCAACAAATTACCAACCAAAAAACCTTTACACACTCCCCAAACTGGCACAACCATCCGGCTACAAAAGCAATTGGCAAAACAACAAACAAAATATCAAACAGAAAAGCTACAAGACTACTTCTGGAAACTTACACAAAAACAAACTAAATAGTAAACAACTTTAAAACAACAACATATACACCCAAATTCCTTAGTGCATAAATAAAAATAACATTACAAATAACATTACAAATCCCTTAGTGCATAAATAAAAATAACATTACAAATTTCAAATTACAAAATACAAATCTCTTAGTACCATTGCATAAAAAAAATTACAACATTGAATCATTGCATTGATTTGCTGCACTTTGTAATCTGCTTGAGTCTCAAATTAGCACCCCTACAAGAACAAATTATGAAATCAATTAAATGTAAAATATAATAAGAATTATATTGCAAGTAAAAAGTAAAACATGATTATAATTCAAAAAATAATAACCTTCATTACTAACAAACTTCTAGGCAAGAGATGATTCAGTGACTTCAGTCCTTGAAATTGAAGGTAACTCTAAACTTATAGACTCATCTACAAAAGAACAAGCTTGAGTTAAATAAATGAATAAGTAATGAAAACATTGAAAAGTAAATTTCAATTAATCTATAAACATTTACCTTGCTCATCCAAGCTTTCAACAATTGCCTCCAACTCCCGAATGTCAATTGGGTTGTCTCTTATCCAATTTTGTGTGCAAATCAAGGCCTCAAAGGTAATTGGAGACAATGAACTCCTAAAGGGATTCAATACACGCCCCCCGGTGCTAAAGGCGGACTCAGAGGCAACAGTGGAAATGGGGACAGCCAATACATCACGGGCTATCTCTGCAAGGATAGGATATTTGGGTGCATTCATCTTCCACCAACCTAAAACATCAAACTCATTTGTTTGTTGCTTCACCACCATCTATCAAATACCTATCCACCTCCGATCTACACTCCAAATCATTCTCTTCCACAAGGTGTTGAATAAACCTTGAATTAAATTTATCCCTCTTATTTTTTGAGTAATCATCAACATAATCAACATTCAAAGAATAAGTAGCATTTGAACTCCCTGTAGCCCCCATCAGAGTAAGACACCGCACCCCCAATGAAATTAGTGTATTGTTCAATCAAACGTTTCAGAAGGTCTCTCACACTTGCCTCTATTTAGAGGCCTGCTCTATCCAATTGCATTCCTTCAACCAAAACACCAAAGCCTTCATCTTGTAGCGTGGGTCAACAACAAAAGCAACATATAACATCAAATTGAATTTACCAGAATCCCCCCAATATTCTCATACTTGCTTTCTCATATTAAAACCCATGCTACTCACAATAGGATTAGAATTGTAACACTCTTCATTCAAAGTCTCTTGAATAATACAAAGTTCCATGAAGCATAAATTGGAGGTGACATACTTTGAACCAGAAATATTCAATGTAGCATCATAAAAAGTTTTCAAAAATGACACAAAGACCCTAGCATTTTCCCAATCAAGCAATTCAAGAACTTTTAATTGATTTTGAGGATCCTCCCTCATTCGGTCAAATGTTCTTTGATACTTTTCAGCAATGCTCAGCATTAAGTATGTCGAATTCCATCTAGTAGAAACATCTAAATACACCATCTTCTTACATTGAATATTATCCCGCTCCAACTTTATACACTCTTTAAACTTTGCCATCCTCCCCGGTGAAGACCTCACATGTCTCACTGCTTCCCTAATTTTAGAAATAGTGTTATTTAATTCTCTTATACCATCACGTACAACAAGATTCAAAATATGAGCAGCACATCGCATGTGAAGAAACTCACCTCCCAAAACAGTAGAACTCCTATTCTTCAACCTCATTTTCATATAATCAATCGCCACATCATTAGCCGTGGCATTATCAGCTGTAATTGTAAAAACACTGTCAATCTCCCACTCTATCACTGTAGTCTCTAACACTTTTCCAATGGTTTCACCCTTATGATCAAGAACTAGGCAAAACTTGATGATTTTCTTATGCATTATCCAATCACTATCTATGAAATGAGTGGTAACGCACATGTAATTCAAATTTTGCAAGGATGTCCATGTATCGGTAGTGAGGCAAACCCTTTGACCACTCAACAAAGCCTTCAACTTAAGCTTCTCTTCCCCATACAATTTCATACAATCTCTTTGTAAAGTAACACGAGATGGCGTTTTGCATCTAGGTTCCAATACATTAACAAATTCTTTAAACCCTTCACTCTCTATATGTTTAAAAGGCAACTCACATTTGATGAAATACCGAACAGTTGCACTCCTTATTTTTTCTGGATCAAACTTCAAAAATCCCATTTGGGGTCTAGTACTACTAGTGCCATCTGCCATCTTCTTAAATGACATTTGCAACAAACTTTGATTTTTGGGGAGTTTCGATTTTTTGAGTGGAGAGGTCGGGCAGTTAGATTGTAGGTGGGTCATCATGCCTGATGTGCCATTTTTATGGTGACACCCTAACATTCTATTACAATAATTGCATATGGCTTTAGGATTATCCTTGTCAATTGGTTTCACTTTTTTAAAGTGGTTCCACACAATAGATTGATTAACAGGTGGGCTTTTGGTTTGTTTGTTTTGTGATTGAGGGGTTGTGGGGCTTTCGGTATTTATGGATGAAGGTGTTCCCGGATTGTCCTCCACAAGAACAGGGGCTGGGCTACCCGTGGGGGTCGAATTCGTACCAATTGTACCACTAAGATTGTCTTCCATCTGTTATTAAAGAAATAATAAATTGTATTTAACTACAAACAAATCTCAACAAATACCAACAAATCTAAGCAAATCTCAACAAATACCAACAAGTCTAAGCAAATTTCAGCAATTAACAAAACAAGTCTCAGCAAATTTCAGCAATTAACAATAATACAATATGTTCATAAATCTGAGCAAATCTCAACAAAAATCAACAAATCTAAGCAAATCTCAGCAAATCTCAGCAAATAACAACAATATGTTCAACATAATATCAACAAATAGCAACAAATCGGTAGATATAATCTGATTCATTCAACAAGAAACTCAAATTGAAACTGACTTTTTTTACCTTGGGAGATCGGACCGGTGGTTGATGGCGAAGGCACGGTCGTCCTCGTCGAAGCCGGAGAGGGAATCGACTGGTCTGGATCTGCGGTGTGCGAGGTGCGGCGTGGATCTGCGGAGTGAACACTGAACAATGAAGAAACAGAGGGAGGGAGAGAGTGAAGAGGGAGAGAGTGAACAGTTAAGAAACAGAGGGAGGGAGAGAGTGAAGAGGGTGAAACCGTGAAGGTGAAGCCGTGAATGTCTGAGGCTCTGTCGCACTGAGAGGAAAAGAAAAACAACGAAAAAGAAACAGGGAGAGGAAGTCTGAAAGAGATGCGTGCGTGTATCCTTATTTTTTTAGATTTAGGGTAAAATTATTTTATAAATAAATAAATAACTATATATATATATTAAAACCGGTTACCCGGTTATCCTGTTAGTAACCGGTTTTTTCAGAATAAAAAACCGCAACTGCAATCGGCCTAGCCGGTTATCCGGTTGCGGTTTTTTCCGGTTTTCCGGTTATTTCCGGTTATCCGGTTTTTTCCGGTTAATAACCGCCCCGCTTGTACACTCCTAGCCCTTACGGGCCCTATTTCATCAGTTCTTAGGTCGTAGGTCAGTGTCTTTGGTCAAGGAGAATTGTCTAACATTAGGGTTTTTGCAGAGGACCATCTTGGTGAATTCAAGATCAGTTTTGAAAAGTTTTCCCATGACACAGGTGAGTGAATCTCACATGAATACTGTTATGTGATCGACATGGCTCAAGCATATTAATTCGATCTGAATGAGAAAACATGCATGAATTCTATTTTATGAACATATAAACTCTCTTATTTATGCATATGTTGTAACTGAGATTGTAAGATGAATCAAAATTCGTGTAAGTATTTTATGTCAAGCATGCATATAAAAGACAGTTCAGATAATTACATTTAGTTGACATGATCTTATGTCATGGGCTTCTATTATACGGCCAAGGCACTATAGTCCAGTTTATTTTATGTTTTATCATTGGATCCAAGAGGCCAACTAATAACCAGCGCAGCCATGTTCGCATGGTGGTCACGACATGACATTGTGTAACAGCGTGGGCCATCCGAAGTCAAACCCAGTCGGCCTATTATATGTAAACCACTAATTTGTTCACATCGAGGCACTAGTGTGTAGGGGTGTAAACGAACAGAGCTACTCGTGAACATATTCGGGATCGGCTCGACTAAGCCCGACTCGTGCTCGAATCGGTTATTATATGAGCTGTTCGTGAACACAAAAATAGGCTCGATTATTAAACGATACAAACTCGTATAAACTCGACTCGACTCGGTTAATGTTCGTGAACNGGTTATTTCCGGTTATCCGGTTTTTTCCGGTTAATAACCGCCCCGCTTGTACACTCCTAGTCTCGGGGACCCTCTGGAGGTTCTTATTCATAAGCTGGAGCAGTGTAAAAGAGCCTTATTGCAGTGGAGTAAAGCAAGGGGACGAAAAAAGCGACGAGTATGGTTGAAGAAGCAAACAGAAAAACTTGCGGTGCTCCAGAGTCGACTCACTGCTGACTCAGTTGAAGAGGTTAAGTATCACTAGGCAGCAATTGAGGACAGACTTGAAAGGGAAGACCTCAGATGGAAACAAAGAGCTAAAGTCCATTGGCTCCAGCAGGGTGACAGAAACAAGAAGTTTTTTCATATGTATGCGAATCAAAGGAGGAAGAACAACCAGATCGGTGAGATACTGACTGCAGCTGGAGACAGTTGTACCAACGCCCTTGAAGTCAGTAATGCCTTCACGGACTACTTTCAGTCTCTGTTCACCTCGTCAGACCCAACCGGAGTGGCAGAATGTCTAGATGGGATGCAGGAGAAGATCACACCTGAAATGAACGAAAAGCTTATCGCCCACTGCACGAGTGAGGAAGTTTGCAATGCCATTTCTCAGATGTCCCCGTATAAGTCCCCAGGTCCAGATGGGTTTCCCCCTTGCTTCTACCATAAGTATTGGCCGCTTATTGGACAAGAGGTATGTCGAGCTGTTACTTTTTGCTTACAATTGGGTAGAATGCTTGATATTGTCAATGCAACTCATATAGTACTCATTCCGAAGAAAAAGCCCTCTACTAGGGTTACTGATTTTCGGCCCATCAGTCTTTGTAATGTGCTATACAAGATACTCTCTAAGGTATTGGCTAATAGACTCAAACAAATCCTTCCTCACATTATTTCCCCAAACCAAAGTGGTTTTGTTGCTGGGAGACATATTACAGATAATATCTTGGCGGCATATGAAACACTTCATACTATGAAGTCTGTATTGAAGGGGAAGAAGGGGTTCATGGCTCTGAAATTGGATATGAGTAAGGCCTATGATCGTGTTGAATGGAGTTTTCTTGAAGGGGTAATGAGGAAGATGGGCTTTGATGAGCACTGGATTCGGCTAGTTATGAACTGCATCACCTCAGTCTCATATTCTGTGGTGATTAATGGAGAACCGTTTGGTAATATTCTCCCTAAACGGGGCATCAGGCAAGGGGACCCCATCTCTCCATACTTATTTATTATGTGTGCAGAGGCTTTGAGCTCTATGTTGCAGGAGGCGGAGCGACAAAAAATAGTTACCGGGGTGCCTATTGCTAGAGGCAGAGTCCGGCTTAATCACCTTTTCTTCGCAGATGATAGCCTCTTATTTTGCAGAGCTAATTCTATGGAGTGGTCCCGCTTAAGAGCTGTTTTAGGAAGATATGAGCAAGCATCTGGACAACGCCTGAACATGGAGATTACCTCTCTCCTTTTTAGTACCAATACTCCAGTAGCGGATAGAAGTCAAATTATCCAAGCTTCAGGGTTACAGGATACCAATTGTGTGGAAAAGTACCTGGGTTTGCCTGCTTTTGTTGGGAGATCTCGTCGAGTGGCTTTCACATCGTTAAAAGACCGCATTTGGGCCCGAATCAGCAATTGGAAGAATAAATTTCTTTCCCAAGCTGGGAAAGAAATTTTGTTGAAAGCTGTGGCGCAAGCTATCCCGACATATACGATGAGTGTGTTCTTGCTGCCAAAAGATCTTCTTAAAGAGATCGATGCTATGCTCCAACGGTATTGGTGGTGTCATCATGAACAGGAACGATCTATTCACTGGGTCAAATGGAAGAAGATGGGAGTTGCAAAGAATAAAGGGGGCCTGGGATTTCGGGATCTCGAAAGTTTCAACAAAGCTTTGCTGGCAAAGCAATGCTGGCGAATCCTCCAAAACCCTGACTCCTCGGTGGCACAAATTTTTAAGGCTAAGTATTTTCCTAAAGGATCAATCCTCACAGCACAATTAGGCCGACGACCGTCCTATGTTTGGAGAAGCATCTGGGCTGCTCAAGATCTTTTCACAGCAGGCATAAAATGGAGAGTGGGTAATGGGTTCCAAATTCGCATTTGGAAAGATAGATGGCTACCACAACAACTAGTACTACCTATCGGAGGTGCACAGCAAGGACTCAATACTGAGATGACTGTTTCGGACCTTATTGACTGGACTGGATCAGGTTGGAAGGAAGGGCTGATTCAGGAGTTGTTTGATCGGAGTACGGCTGAGGTTATAACTCAGATCCCTATTGGCTCGGTCAACACGAATGATCGCCCGACTTGGTGGCCTGCAGCAAATGGTGAGTTCACGGTCAAAATTGCGTATCACCTTCAGAAGACAATCATAGCATCCCTAGAGGGAGAAAGCTCCGGTTCAGACCAAAGTAGGGATCTATGGAGGGTTCTGTGGAAGATGCAGGTCCCGCATGCGGTGAAGGTTTTTGTGTGGCGGGCGTGCAACAATGCTTTGCCTACCAAAGCTAACTTATTTAGAAGAAAGATTACAGGAGACCCTCTATGCCCTATGTGTTCAGCGCAAGCGGAAACTACAGGTCATACCTTATGGAGTTGCCCAGCTGCGAAGGCTCTTTGGAGCCAGTGCGGTAGCAGAATTCAGAAAAGGAGCTTTGAGCATGAGGATTTTCGGGCTGTTCTCTTATACCTAGTTCGTGTTCTAGACCAGGACGAGTTGGAAAAGGTAGCGGTATTGGCCCGATCAATTTGGTTTCGACGAAATGCAGTGGTCCACGGGCGGACGCCTGAATTACCTCCTTTAGTAGTTAGTCAAGCCCTGGATAACCTTGAAGCCTTTCACCAGGCTAACTCACGAAATCAAACTCGGGCGATGGTAGCCCCTCCTACGATAGCTTGTTGGCAAGCCCCTCCGGAGGGCTATGTCAAACTGAATTGGGATGCGGCAGTGGATCCGACCCATCGTCGTATGGGTATAGGAGTGATTGTAAGAGACCCCACTGGAGAGGTGGTGGCAACTGTTTCAGCCCCTTAAAACCACATTACTGCGCCGGATATTGCGGAAGCTCTTGCAGCTCTGAGGGCGGCTACCTTATGCAGAGAAAGAGGCTTCACTAAAGTGGTGCTGGAAGGGGATGCCCTCCAAGTGGTCCAAGCTTTAAAATCTCCCACATGTAACTGGAGCCGTTATGGTCATATCATAGAGGAAGCACGTAACCAGCTACAAGATATCCATACCTGGCGGGTTCATCACGTTCGTAGACAACTGAATGGGGCGGCCCATTGCCTTGCAAAGGAAGCCTTGATGCTCACTGAGGAATTGATCCTTGAGACGGAAGTTCCACGATGTATTTATGAAATTATCTCTATGGAGCGCTTGTAACTTATCCGACTTCTATATTTTAATGAGATGCACCCATTTCCACTCAAAAAAAAAAAAAACTATTAAATAATTGTCAATACCAGTAAAAAAATAAAAATGACTCTATAAATTTTTAATAAGCCATAAATATCCTTATAAATTCAAAATAAAAAAATATATATATTTTTTTGGTTTTTAAAAAATTATTTAAAAAAAAAACGAAAATCTTTAGACTTTCTTTTTAATTTTAAATTTGTCTAATTGTGTGGTAGTTTTTTTTTTAAAAAAATATTTATAATCAAAAAAAAATTGGCCAAATGAGTGGTTGTGTTTTTTTTTTAAAAAAAATTGTTTTATGTTTTTTATTTTATATTTTATTAAGGGTATTTTCGTCTTTACGGAAGATATTAACAATTATTTGATAGTTTAAGAAAAATATTATTACATTTAAAAGTTTGAAAAAAAAC
>FXXK01003012.1:0-11438 GCA_900184695.1 Betula pendula
TTTAGCATTACTTTGTACTACATCAATATTGAAACACTCATGATTATCTTGTGGTAACGGCATTGCATCAAACATTTTGAACTCAACCTTTTCCCCATTTACTTCCATGCTTATAATACCCTTTTTGACACATATGTTAGTATCAACCGTGCTCATAAAGGATCTTCCTAAAATAATGGGTAAGGATGATGGCATAGGTGCTTGTTCCATATCTAGGACAACAAAATCAACAGGCACAATAAATTTATCTACCTTGACCAAAACATTTTCTAAAATACCTCTCGGTCGCTTGATGCTTCTATCGGCCAATTGCAATGTAATTGAGGTTGGTTGAAGTTCCCCCAAACTCAATTTCTGATAAACCTCATAAGGTAGTAAATTGATACCTGCCCCCAAGTCTAACAAAAGCACGGTCAAAGAGTTTGTCACCAATTTTGCATGGGATAGTAAAACTACCTGGATCTTTCAGCTTAGGTGGTAACTTTCTTAACAAAACCGCACTTACCTCCTCAGTTAATGCAACTTGCTCATGCTCCTGAAACTTTCTCTTGTTAGTACAACAATCCTTTAAGAACATGGCATAAGATGGAATCTGTTTAATTGCATCAAGTAAAGGAATATTAATTTCAACTTTCTTTAAAGTTTCAAAAACATCTAGCAATTGTTTTTCTTTCTTGGGCTTCACTAACATTTGAGGAAAGGGTGGCAATGTTACATACTCCCTTTCAATTCTTTTTGGAGGTTGTTGGGGGGGCCCCCTTTTGTTGGAGATGGGTGCTTCCTACTTCCTTTTCTGTCCCACCCTTGTTATCAATGACCTTCCACTCCCTAAAGATGTCACAGCGACGGGTGCACAGCATTGACCTGCTCATGTCCTCTGTTGGGTATGTTTGGGATGGGAATTCGCCCCTTTTCTCTCGCTCATCTCCTTGGCCTCTGCCCCACTTGTGTTTCCCAATCTCTGAATGGCTTGACTGGTGGTTGCTTCCAGTTTTTGAATAAATAGACTTGTCTGAGCATTAGTCTGTTGCTGTCGGTTATGAACTGGAGTATGGCCCCTTCAAGATCATTCTTTTTCTGCTCCGATGGGGCTGCATCACTTGTGGTGGAGCTTGATAATTATTCCCCTGCTGAAAATTTCTTTGCTGCCCTTGTGGATTCTGCACATTCTGATTATTACTCCATGAGAAATTGTGGTGGTTCGCCACCCTGCATTGTAGGTGTTGGAGTATGGATTGTTCTTCGAGAAAATCCACCTTGTCCCACATAGTTGGCCTGTTCTTGATCTGCAAATGGAGACATAGGACAAGTCTCAATGGTATGGTTAGAATGAGAACATATGGCACATACCTCGACTTGTTGTACTTGCTGAATTGGAGAGATGTTATGTGATGTCATTGCTTTCACAATCATGTCTAGCTTCCTCTCCATTGTCGCCATTTGAGATTGGACTCCATTGTTAATAGTGACTTCATACACACCCTTTCCTTTGAGTCCTTGCCTCCCTCGGGATGAGAATTGTTGAGAGTTCTCGCTCAAAGTTTCAAAGAGCTCTATGGCTTCTTCACTACTTTTCTCCATCAACACACCTCCACAAGCTGAATCTACAAGACTTTGTTTAGAATTATCTAAACCTTCATAGAATGCTTGTACCTGATCTTCTTGGGATAAGTTGTGATGTGGACATTTGATAAGTAGCTCATTGAAGTGCTCCCATGCCTCGAAGAAAAGGTCTCCATCTTTTTTGTTGGAAGGTCTGAGTCTCCCTCCTTAATTGCCTAGTCCTTTGGGCTGGGAAGAATTTCTTAAAAAATTTTGTGGCCAACTCCTCCCAATTGTTAATAGAACCTGCAGCCAAAGAGTTCAACCACAACTTAGCATTATCTTTTAATGAAAAAGGGAAGAGGATTAACTTGATATGTTCTGGAGTTAAGCCATGAATGTTTTGCGTCTTGCAAATATCAAAGAAATCTCTTATGTGCAAGTATGGATCCTCGGAGGGTGTGCCTCTAAAATGTGGTAACATGTTGAGTAAGTGAGGAGATAAATTGAAGCTGCCTCGTGCATTTGGCTGGTAGGCGATGCATGATGGTTGATTGAGGTTTTGTGGAATAAAAGAGCTTTTCATTGGCCTTCTTGTCGGTGATTTGCTATGATTTCTTCGGCCATCTCTGCAGAAACAGATTAGAATAGAAACTAAACAAAAGTCAGATTTTTTTTTTTTTTTTTTTTTTTAGATGAAATAAACAAAAATAACTAAACTAAAAGGAAAAACTTTTAAAAACACAATTTAACACAATCCCCGGCAACGGCGCCAAAAACTTGTTGTACAAATATCCACCTAAATAAATAGGCGAATAAATGCACGTTTTACTCGCAAGTGCACAAGATCAAAACGATAGTATAGACGGCACATACGAGATCATTCCCACGAGGATTGGTAAACTATGTTTAAAAAGAAATTCCTAAGAAGATATTGTGAATGGAACGATATTAAAGATTGAATTAAAATAATAAGATAAAAGGGCTAGGGCTTCGATATCCACCACTAATCATACTCAAATAAGGTAAACAATATGCACAATGCTACAACCATATCATGGTACTCAATGTTTGCCAACCTAAGGGCATGGCATCTACTAAGTTGTTCTTCAAGAAAGCATAAAACTATGGAGATCGACAAACACATGGAGCCTAGAGCATGGTATCTACTCCGGTTTTCCATGTTGATTAATCCAAGAACCTGTGATGGGGTTCTTTTGTTACTCTATTAGGCCCAGGACTCGGCCATCCAAATTGACCTAAATAACATATCCATACCACAAGCATATGATAATCAAACACATACATGTGAGGAATTCAAGAAAACCGGAAATAATCAAGTTAAGCATCAAAATATGAATTGTAGCAAGACAAATTGAAACCTTAAAGAGACATGATTAGGGCTTCAATCGAGCCCTAACTAAAGTATTACCTACACATAATTTGGATGAAAATCATCTCCATAAGAAGATAACAAAGAAAAACTAAAAAGAAACAAAGAACTAAGAAAAACCCTTCTTTGAAGCCTTTGATTCTTCTCCTCAAGCTTGTGTGTTTGTTTTGGAGGACTTAGGGGAGTATTTATAGAGTTTAGGAAAAACCCTAGTCAATTTCGTGCACCCTAGGAAGTCCAAAATCGAGTTGGAGTAGGTTTAGAATTTTTCCAAATCGGGTCTGCCGACGTTACTGTTCACCGCGCAAGGTCGCTCGAGCCATCTTGATAAGTCGCTCGAGCGAACCTTATCTGCTTTAGGTTTTGCTTGATGATTTGTTCCTCTCTGAGTCCTCTTTCCAACGCACTTGACCTTGCCTTAATCCGAGTTTTGAGCTAAGAGTTATGGCCAAAATAGTGCACAAAGGTCAGATTTTCAGCAACTTTGCACAGTTCATGAGTTTTGAGCCCGANAACAAAGAACTAAGAAAAACCCTTCTTTGAAGCCTTTGATTCTTCTCCTCAAGCTTGTGTGTTTGTTTTGGAGGACTTAGGGGAGTATTTATAGAGTTTAGGAACAACCCTAGTCAATTTCGTGCACCCTAGGAAGTCCAAAATCGAGTTGGAGTAGGTTTAGAATTTTTCCAAATCGGGTCTGCCGACGTTACTGTTCACCGCGCAAGGTCGCTCAAGCCATCTTGATAAGTCGCTCGAGCGAACCTTATCTGCTTTAGGTTTTTCTTGATGATTTGTTCCTCTCTGAGTCCTCTTTCCAACGCACTTGAAATTGCCTTAATCCGAGTTTTGAGCTAAGAGTTATGGCCAAAATAGTGCACAAAGGTCAGATTTTCAGCAACTTTGCACAGTTCATGAGTTTTGAGCCCGAGTTGATAGAATTGACTTCTTTTCTTCCAAAACCTATAAAATAAGGGAAAAACACAAAAACAACACAAAACATCATATTATAATGAAACTAAGAGATTAACATATGTGAGTTAAGGGGCTTGAATGTGTAACATTCAGCACTTATCAGTAAGTCCACCACTTAGTGAGATTAAACTACATGGAAACAGTTATACAATTATTTGAACTTAGAGTTTTGCAAAAAGGTTTTTTCTTCTTGAAACATACATTGTGTAAGACAGTTATAACAATTGAAAGATATGCTATGCAATATAGATATAACAATACATGATAAGTTATGTTCTTACTGTTATAGTTCAACTCCATATGGTCTACTCCTGGCCTTATCCCTTCTCACTCGGGTTTGTGCGTTCTTGAAAAAACCTTTGGTACACAATAATGCCCTGATGTACACAAACTAATGAACATCATACAACAACCCGACCGAGTCCAACCCCGGGTGGCCTACGCTACTAGATAATGTTATGGTTGTGACCAACATGTGAACATGGCTGCGCGGGTTACCTAATTGGCCTATTGGATCCAATGAAAAAATATAGAATATTCTGGATTATAGAGCATTGCCTGTATAATGGAAACCCATGACACAAGGTCATGTCAACTAAATGCACTTATCTAAATTGTCTTTTACATGCATGCATAACATAAAAATACTTGCACAAACTTCAATTAATCTCATCATCTCAATTATATTTCATGCATAAATAAGAGAGTTCACGTTTCATAAAAACATAGTGCGTGCAATAAAAGTTATGCATGTTTCTCATTCATATCAAAGTAAGATGCTATACTATGCAAATCACATAACAGTTTCCATGTGAGAATCACTCACCTGAGTTGTGGAAAAACTCCTCAAGACCGACCTCGAACTCACCAAGATGATCCTCTGCAAAAACCCTAATATTAGACAACTATCTTGGACCAAAAACACTAACCTAGGACCTAAGAACTGATGAAACAGGGCACTGGAAGGGTTGTGATCTATCATGGTTGGGTTAGGATTGATCCTGCCAGGGGAGTATTGAGAATAAACACGCAAATCAAAGATATTGTGTAGCGAAAATAATCAATTCCCTAACCAAGATAAACTCTATGAAGAACATGTAAAGAACAATTGTTATTTAAATAAACTAGTAAGAACATAAAATTACTTACTTGCAAACTAGGGCCACACCTTGGCTTTATAAGCAACGAATCCTTGCTCCAATGAAGAACTCCAAGAACGCCAAGAACACCTCCAGATCTTCTCACTATTAACTAGAAATAACCAAGAGTGGGGGCTTTTTCTAGATCTTCAAATCTTAAACTTAGTTTATTTGAGAGTTAACTCAATAAAACTTCAATTCTTAGCAAAAGCTAAAAGAATTGTTTTTGGAGTGATTTGCTAGAGCTATAGGTGTTCCGTGAGATAATTACTAGTTAATTATTTTTCGGGGCGTTATAGTATGGAATTAAAGCAATCGGCTCTGAGGACTATAGGAACTGATTTGTTAGGTGATAATCCACTTGAGCATAGGATAGTTAGCAAGAGTAGAATCTTGATTAGGTTGGTTTGTTGTTTGTAGTTCTTTGTTCGAGACGGTATTAATTCTACCGCTTTTGCAGAATTATGCTACCTCGAAGGAACATTGCTACCGGTACGAACGCTATCAAGATGGGAGATGGTGAGGCCACCCACCCACAAGAACCATAGACCGTTGAGATTCCAATTCATGATGTAGTCAACCAGAATACAACTAAACCTCTTGCCCCAGCCGCTCAATTGGTGATGGCAATGGCCAAAGCTAGAGTACTAGAACCACAAATGGTGGAGAGAGGAAGCTCATTTAAGGATTTTTGCAACCACATTTTTCCTTCGTTTGATGGTACGGGAGGATATCTAAATGATATAAAGGAGCACTAATAAGCAGAAAGTGACCTATATTGCCTACAAGTTGTCTGGTGAGGCCAAGTGATGGTGGCAAGCCAGGAAGGTGTTGCTTACCATGGATTTTGGAGAAAATCAAGTAGTTTCGTGGGATAAGTTCAAGGAGGAGTTTAATGACCACTTTTTTCTAAGAGTCATGAGGAACTTGAGGTTCATATATGGAAATCTTTAGAGAGACTTTGACAGGAGAAGCTTTACGCCAAGTTTAAAAAGTGCAAATTTTGGCTAGATAGAGTAGCTTTCCTCGGTCATGTCATTTCTAAAGCTGGAGTCTTAGTAGACCCTGAGATGGTCAGGGCGGTGGTTGAATGGAAGGGACCCACAAATGTGTGAGAGATCCGAAGTTTCCGAGGACTTGGCAGATGCTACCGACACTTCATAAAGGGATTCTCAAAGTTTTGCAGGACCGCTTACTACTCTTACTCGGAAGAATACTCATTACAAATGGTCAACCTTTTGTGAAGATAATTTCCAAGAGTTGAAGAAGAGTTTAGTATTTGCACCTGTTCTGACCTTACCTATTGTAACACTTCGGTCCCATATTGAGAAGATGATGAATAATCCACATATAGTGGGTGATTTATAAAGAGAGTCATGAGTGCTAAATCCCACATTGCCTAGTTAATAGGTGAAACTGGACTTATAAGTGATTCTAGGAAAACTTCAAATTAACTAGTCCTTTTGGGGTGATAGTGTAATATCCCGATATTTAAATTCATTTTTAAAATATAAATTCTTTTAAAATTGTTGGGACAGTTTCTGAATCCGACGACACGTGGATTTGCAAACAAAGAAAGGTCAGACACAAGAGCTTGTCGGGGGGTGTTCGACGAGGGATAGCTTCGATGCCTAAGTCAGTTCGGTTCTCAGAGTTGATTTCAGCAATATTGACTTAGTGTATTTTTTGCTATGTTACTTACCAGATAGTCAAGCTTTCTCCCCTTTTATATGACGACGTACTCCCTGAGGCTCATTTAATGAGCTCCATGCGGTGGGCCCCTAGGTTATCCCTTTTTCTCCCAAGCCCATACCGGCCAGTCAAGGTCATGCCAGGTGTTAGACGGACATTGGTCCACGATGCCTAAACCTCAATTTGCAGGTCACATCAATCATGTCCCTAGAGCTGGCGTGTCTTGGAGATATGCAAGGGTGTGACTAGAGGTCGGCTCCTTTAAATGCATGTCTTAATAGACCTTGTCATTTCTTCATCAAGATTCATTATAGCTCTCTATTAGGAACCGAACTAGAGCTCCTTCGGTTCCCAAAGGGCATGACCGAGTCATGGAACTTCGGCCGATCGTTGTGCAGACCTGGGCCTTTCTTTGCCAACTGGGCCAACAGGCGGGATTTGGGCTTTTATCTTTTCAGGCCCAATTTCCAACAAAAACTAAAAATAGTTCGTGAACAAAAGTTGTTTGGTTTAATGTTCTGATCCAATATAGCACCCAGATCGGTATAGGAGATTCCTGATGCTCGACTTCAGTAACGCGTCCGCCGTGAAGGGCTGATTAAGGAAGGAGCTGGGCTGTGGCGGCATTATTCCGCTGTGTAGTCAACGAATATTTCTGGGCCTATTTGCCAACAACTCTCAGCTTGCACCCGTTTGTGACCCAAAAAATGTAAATAGATAAGTCTTTAAAGGCATTTTCATATATTCTAGGGTAAAAATTTCTCAACTTATTAAGGCATCTTCCAAAATATTTTGTCAAAGAAATCAATTTATAAAGAAAAATTCTTTGAAAATAAACGTTATTGTTTCCTCAAGTAGAGTTATGCCCAAAAGATTACTCACCTTAAGAGACCATAGTGAGATTCACAACTAAGGCGTTTTCCAGCATTGCCTTACTCTCAGCGAACAATGCTTCCACGACCCAAATTTTACCTTTTCTAGGCACCTACATTGGAGGGACTAACAGATATACTAAGAGAGCCAATCCATTTCCCGAATTAAAACATAACCCTGCAATTAATCCACGACATTGAAAGACCTTGCTAAACTAAATACAGACTAAAGAAAGCCTTTTCGCCAAGTTTTTTTAAAGTGCATTTGGGCTAAATACCTAAAACCTTAATCTCAAAATACATCTAAAACAAAAGCCCAAATCTGTTCGACGCTAACCACATTCACCCTAAAGAGGCCACATTTCTCTAATCGCAATCCCAATAACACACCCATTCTAAACATATTGCTATGTCAGATCTGCAGTAAGAATTTCCCAACGGCGAAATACCAGCAGCCGAAAAATCTCTACATCAAGAAAGGCATTCGAGCCGCACTGCTATGTGACAGAATTCCAAATCAAGACGACCATCAACACAAACTAAACCCCAAAATTCAGCAAATCATTCAGTTGGCCTTCAAAACTAAGATACGATAAATGCAATCAGTCAAGTCACCAAGGAGCCACATAACATCAACTTAAGCCATCAAAACAGCCAAACTGAAATGCCATCATGCAAAGAGATAACACCCCAATGAAATTATACCGACAGGCGACCAATTAGCCATCAACACAACAATGAATGCCTCACTCATCAAGAATAACAGCCAACAAAGACACCTATACCTGCTGAGAGACACTTGTGCTCACTCTCACAAAAAGTGGCACTAAAGAAGTTCATACCATTTTGAGTCCAGGACCAAACCGAGCCACTTACAAACTCTCATTATCTAAACAGCTCCCAAAACGCAAAAACATACTTCCACAAAACTCCAAAAGTCAGCACACACTCCCTTCTTGTCGAAAAGCATCCTATTCAGATTACAAATCTCTAAAGCCAGTAAAAGTTAATCAAACAAAATCCTTAAGATAGTACTTTAGTCTCCCATCTGCGCGAATCTTAGAGTCCCCCCTATAACCAAACATTCTAAGTCTCGTAACAAACATACCAAACCATTACCAAAAAAAAAATATCACACTGCGAACTACAAAATCTAAGACAATGACGACGGCCATCATGACTAAGACTCAAAACCGAGACATATAACAATAAACAAAATTGTCCAACCTGTAAACCCTAGATTCGGACCCTAGTGCAACTTATATAAAGAAATCCATAATGATTCATGAGTTCTGTACAAAAATACAACTAGTATTAGCGAATGTAGAGAAAGGCAAGGTATTATACCATACATGTAAAGAAACCCCAGAGACATATTAACCCATTTTACTTCTTCTCTATTTTGATAGCACATACTTTCTATCCCTCAAATTACACACGATTGCTTCAGTTCCACACACTCGTTTTTAGTTGTCAGGGGGGGTGTGACCTGAGAAGTAATAGGAAGAGAGATAAGATGAGCCAGAGAAGAGAAAAAGTATAAAGAGAAATAGGAGGTAACGAGGGGTTTGCGATTGCTGTGTGTGAGATAACCGATATAAAGAAAGATAAGAAAAGAAAGAAGGAAGAAAGGGAAAATGGACATCTTCTATTGTATAAAATTTGCTGGATGAATGTAACAGTTTCTGAATCCGACGACACGTGCGATTGCAAACAAAGAAAAGTAAAAAAAGAGTTGTCGGGCAGTGTTCCATACATTCATAGTACAGCATGCTTTGGCTGTCTATACACAGTGGTCGAGGCACAAGACAGCGCGGTTTTAAAAGACACTTATCTTTTCTAAATTGTATATTACCTTGGTTCGACCACCGAGTTTAAAGGAGGAGCTATGTTTTAGTTTTTAAATGAAATGGCGCGATCTTTTATATGCGTAGCATATATGACCCTAAAATATTAGTGCAACAGTACTTTTCTAATACCTAGCAGCTGAGAGATGAGATCAATCAAGTGGAATTCTATCCGCATATCGTGAAGTGCTAGATCCCTTCAGTTTTGTCGTAATGAGGTAGGCTTAATTGCGTTAGTCGATGGTACCAGATAGTCAACCGCTTTCATACTCGTGACCGATCATTGGTTATGATACCGCCAAGCCGTGCATACCATGTATCTGCAGACTCATTCTGAGGCTTTCCAATATGGAGTGCCCGAATGCTACCAATAACTCGAAATTACAGTACGAGGGTAGTTCAGACGCCGTGGACACCCCTAGCGAGAGCATCCCATGGTTACCAGCCATCACCTTCTATCTATCGCCACACTGCACCATAGACCAAGCCACCGAGCCGAAGGGCTGCTACAGCAGGCTTCAGCATGTCATCAGGCCAGTGTCGTTATTAAGATATTCGGACGATCTTTTGTGCTCCACCACGTTGACTGCCTAAACCAAGACACTCCCCATCCGTATCTCGAATTATAACATCCTATGCCCATACCGACGATTAGCCGAATCCACTCCTGCATCCCAATTACCCTAAACTAAATGCCCGAGGGGACTTGTCCATGAATCCGAAGCGAGAGCTAGGACCGGCTTGATCTGAAGATGCTGTCTGCGAGTTAGCAGTTATCGTGAACCTCCATTAGTACTCCTCTAGAAACTCTGGCGTTGTCCTCTACGTGAGAGGCTGATAGATTCAGAGAGAGCGACCATGTGTGACAGAGGACACTGCATTTCGTCTGAACCATATAGCTCGTGCCACCACCTGATACTTTTCCATCTCAATCCCTGGATCAAGGCATCGGAAAAGGTATGCAATCACGGACTATCCATGTAAAATGCATGTCTTAAAGACTTGATCATTTCTTACATCAATTGATCACCTTCCTATCAATTAATGCGCGCTTCTGAATATTAGTACTTGACCAATCCGAGAGACTCACTAGTTATGGGCTGCTGGGCAACCCTATCTCAGGATACCCTAAGCAGATGGGCATTTCGCTTCCGATGCGCAAATAGGACATAGGGGTCTTCAATGATTTCTCCGACGACATACAGTGGGAGCTTTTGTGGGGAGAGCGATTCATGCTTGCAAGCTCGGCACATGAATACCTCGTTTGTCGCATGGGGATATCCTCAATCTTTCCAGAAGTGGCGCCAGAAAACCCTGAGGCCCTTTCTTTGCCAACTGGGACCAAACAGGCGAGCGGGTGATTGTATCTCTGGTGACATTTTACTCCCCATTTATTGACAACGGCCATTCCAACAAATATACCCTTACTGCAAATGATAATAGTTCGTGACAAGAGAGTCATGCTTTGGTTGTATCTGTAAAAATCAGCTCTATTCTGAGGTCCATGGTATGGCAAATAGATAAAGTAGTGGCGATACTGGATTTTGTTATTGATTTGATCGATTAAATTAGGGTTAGAGTCAATGAGTTGGTCACCTATAAAATCAGACCATACTCAGGTCAACACACATCAGCCAACTAACAAACCCGCTATGTCTGGCCAATGTCTATATGAGATTGGGACTAGGGCCCGCACATTTGACAATCAATTGGACCATACATATTCGAATAAGGTTTCCATCAACAAGGTATACAGGACACTGAGTCCGCCAGACTGAGGGGCCTGTAGAGGAGCTGGAGGTGTGGAGGCAATTATCTCTCCAGATGTGATACGAGCCGCCATGCCAACATCTCGCATCTTATATCTAGTCATATAGAACACCCCGTAGGCTGAGCCTCCCGGACTTCGGCTTCTTAGCTGAAAGTAGTAACCGAATTTTATGAAGAAAGGACAAGGTTCATTAAGCTTGCATTTAAGCCGAAG
>FXXK01003019.1:0-10407 GCA_900184695.1 Betula pendula
AACAGAAGAGAGACTGCAGAATTACACTTACACAGTCTATCTTCGATCAATTTCTCTAGTGGTAAAGCGGAACGTTTTGACATATGTAGAATAGATATCTTATTTAGATCAGGTGTGTTCCAATCTCACAGCATTTGAGGTCTGTATTAAGAATAGAAATCTGACCACATTCTGGTAACGTGATTTGCATTTTTGCAAAATTTTGCTTATGTTGATAATGTGTAGCCATGTTAAGCAATAAATGACTATTAACTTGGACTCGTCCTTATTATAATTGTCTTATATTTCTTGTCACCTCAGATCCGTTTAAATTGCTTTTGGACGGACAGGCTGGATATGACAGGTCACCAAGGTGAACGGCCTATTTTTAGTCAAATGAAGTAAGTACACATATTGAGCTTTCATTTAAGAGGAAAAGAATCTGTACTTATGCATGATATATATGAATAGATAAAGAGAATTCAAATAAATTACAAAAGTCTTAAGTTCATTAAAGTGAATGTAGTTTTTCCGTTATTATCATACACCTAGCTAGAAAGTATTATCATTTGCGTTATTATTGTTTTTGAATTTTGTGGCGAGCTCTGATAGTTCCAACAATACCAGGGCCACTTCAACCCTATGTCAAAATATGTCGTAAATATCCATTTACTACGTGTACTTGCCGTGATTAAATATGTACTAGAGCCCATGCGTGCTTGTTCTCCCGCCTCAGAAAACGATTCTACATGCTCTCCCTGTCTGTAGTAGGTCGCGCAAAGGATTGGCAGTAGACCCAGATTCAGATACTTGTTCACCTATCCAGTCAAAGTCTCAGTTCACTAAGGAATATGGAAAAACAGCTTTCCTACCCGTATGAAAAAGTGTGGATGCTATTTAATATGGTTCTTTGAGGCCGCATTACCCTATAGCACTTGAGTAGGTGTGAGGGGTATACAGGCAAACCGATATAAAGCACACATTATGGATAACATTAAATATTTTATATCTATAATAATTATTAATTATTTATTACCTATCATCCGCTCAGTAACTATCAAAACCTAATAGAAATTTGAAAAACCTTATTTTTATCTTGCAAAATTTCCAATGACCAAGCTCATGTAAAAATCTCTAAGTCAGTAAGTGACATCTGAACATGATGGAGATGCTTTCCTTTGCAAGTGCAGCACACCTCGAAGACACCATAAATGAATAATATGGGTGCCTAAAATGGTCGGATAGAAGCAGTAGTATAGCAATCGACTCCTAGACCTGCCAGTATGACTTTGTGATATCCTGGTAGTCCAAAGAGTCTGCTGATATGTATAATTAGATTATGCTCAGTTAGTTATCAATCTCATTCTAGAATATATAATGTACAGACGGTTATAGATATACTTTCTACTGCAGAGGCAATATCAGTACATTTACCTGAACATGTGAGAAAATACCTGGGTATGAAGATATACATGCAAGATTACATTGCAGCTCTAGGCCACACAATGATCGCATACCTGTGTGCCCCATGATCCGCCTAATTCTTTCCGTCCTTTCTACCCACAACCCACACCAACACTGCTGCGAACCAACCCTCATCATTCATCACCACTATTCTTCATCTCTGATGCCGTTTCTCAGGTCCTCAACATTATCTTTAAAATTGGTCAATTACGTCCTTACCAATGATCTACATCATGGACTCCTGGTCACATGAGTCAAGTCTTAGCTCATCAAATACATGCGAAGATGAAAGAGGTCTCCTTCCTACTAAGAAAGTCCAATATATCTTCAATGAGCAGCAAGTTCCCTATAGATGTATATTTTCACTTACAAAAGCATTGCCAGTAGATCACCTTTCCCTCCAATCTAATATTCATTTAAGTGTTCGATTAACCGTTGAATTCGATTCTAAAAAGATTTTCAGATTTCTCATTTATTTGTGCGTGCATAGCACGTCCATCTGCACCAACCTGTCCGACAATTCATAAAGTATAGCCGAAGCAGTCAATCAACCTTATATGGAGCTCGAACACAATAATTCTTGTTGTAACCATTGTTTCATGCTGGTTTGAATATGTATAGTTACACCGTGTTCATAAGTATCTGGTCCTTTGTTTAGATTGTCTAAACAAGATGGTTCAAAAAATACCTTGTTTCAGAGTTTACTGTCAAGAATGATCAAAATCATCTGATGTCCCTTATTTTCCTCTGTCCCTGGCTTCTTGTAGACTGGGAAGTTCTGCAACTATCGATCTATTTCTGAAGGCATTTTCTTTCTGCTTTCTCAATATGTTAAGCTTAGGGTGCGAAAATGAAGACTTAAATGCCTAGTTCTCTAACAATCGCTTGTCTCATTTTCACTACATTTTGCTTCGTCTGAGAATAATTTTTGAAAGAGCTCTCTCCTCTGTGCTTTTAGTCTCCTCAAAAAAATTTCCTGAGCCCCTGGCTGTAGTAGCTGCACCTCAATTCTGTAACAGAAAATCTAATGGCGCAATTGGATTAAATGATCAAACATGAGAAGCTTATTAAGAAAGAGCGAATGAGAAGATAGCGTTCTGATCAGTTCTTATTGCACAAATATCAAAGGAGGATGGTGGTACTATATGAGGACAACGTACTTGGTCTTGTGAGTCAGATGTAAGAAGAACTAAAAGCAAATCACTAGCTCAACATAAACATTCCAAGTTTAATGCAGATGTATTTGGAAAATAATCATGTTAGCTCGTTCAAAACAATTGCGAATTCATTCTTTAACCCATCATTTTGGACCTATTCTTAACTACAAGTATCGACTTTCATTGAGTAGACCAATTGAAGGAAATAAAATGACATGTATGACCATTTCATAGTTACTCGATTCAAACATCATCTCCTTCTAGCTTCATAATGGGGTTACCAGGTTAATTGTTGGAACAAAGAGGATTAAGACAAGATTCAAATAATTGGGTATAGATTCCAGTTATCGGAAGTCGTTGTATTCTAGCAACATCCAGATTATTAGTTCTGTTCTTTTCATTTCCGTGTATCAATGCGGATGGCAATGGTTTCCAAGAGCGAGTGTGTTTGGGGAAGGAGCATCATCACATTCTCCCCCAAACAATGCTCTTTCACGTGTCATCGTCGATAAGCTGATACAGCTCGGTTTCCATGGGTGTCTGAGATATACACCTCCTCGAACATTGAGCCCCTCTCTTCCTCAGTTTCAACGATGATTCCAGTTGGGTTCAGGATTCTTGGGTTTTGGGATATGCGCTCAGTTTGCAGGTATCTGGAGCAGCGCGCAGGCTTTGTCAGCAGCATTCTCCTCTGCTTTCTTGGATTTCTCAATGCCAACAATAACAAAAATAATAAATAAGCTTTATGCGAAACTACGAGAGAAGAGAGAACAATTGAAATTCGAATAGTTTGACGAAAGTTGAGCAAAAAGAAGAGTTAGATTACTGTGGTAGAGAATGTGGGTTGGAGCTGTTTCTGCTTTTTCTGTTCGCGGTTGAGAGTAGAGATACGCTCCGTGGCTGGACTTCCAACCGTTGCGCTATTGGGCCATTCTTTCGAAATAAGTCAAATCTTCTTCAAAAAAACAAAATCGACACTAATTTTTTATTTTATTTTTAATTGAGATAGGACTCTCAACTTTTTATTTCAAAAACTCCCCTTTCTCTTCATGTTTTTTTTTCTTTATTTTTCATCGGTTTTTGTTCACTCTTTCCGTTTGTTTTCCTACCTAATCTACCAGGCTTGGATGTCTCCGCTCTCTATGCTCCGCTCTTCGCACCATCTCTTTTTCCATTTGGTGTGGCCTAAAAGGTCCCATCCTTGCAGAACATATCTAGGCAATTTTAACGACATATTAGTCTTTCATCGTCGCTTCCTCATCCAGATGACAAACCCTCAGATCCGTCATCTCCGGCCTCCGTTGACTACTCACTCCTCTTTCCCAAACACATGGGCTTCACGCGCCCAACCGCCCCTCTCTCCATGAAGCCTTGCAGTCTTTTGGCTTATTGTTTTATTTGTTGTTGGTTTTTTGTTTTTCTGTTATATTGTGTTATTTTGTGGGTTAAATATTTCGCTGTATCTCATTCTTTGTTTTGTTGTGTACATTTTCTACGGGATCGGTTTCTTTAATCGAATGTCCAAAATCGTCGTTTACAGTTGCTTCTCTCCTTTCGATGGTTGTCGTTGCGAAACTTTCAGCAAGCTGCTTTAGAAAACGCATCAGTGCAGCCATTTTTTGGCTTTTAGCTCAGATCACATTACTTTTTCTTATGTCTCCTTTGCCACAACTTAGGCGTACTGTGACTATTAGACTTGGGGTTACAACCTTTGGATGTTCTATCATGCGCTTAAAAATTCTCCCATCCCACCCTTCCCCCTTCTTGTATTAAAAAATAAATAAAATTTAAAATTAAAAAAATAAACTTCCATAGTTTATATGTGAAAATAAGCGCCTTCTTTCTGTCTCAATGAATTGAAATCGAATTTAGTTTCTGTTAGAATTACGTCTCAGCAGCAAGTGTGACATGCTATCTTTAGTTACGTTACTCTTCTTATATATTCATATAAATGAATGTGTGCTGTTTATTTCAAATACCGAATGCAATGATTTCTTTACAAAAAGAAATATTAATATAACTATTTTCAGGAAAATGTATTGCTCACTTAGTTGGTGTTATACAGTCTATCTGCAGTTTGTAGTTGTTGAGGCCTTAGAGGTGAGTACTTTAATTTTAATGGTTTTGGCCAATTTGATCTTTTACCGTTGATTTTGTGTGCTTTATGAAGATGTACTGATGGAGATGATCAAGAAAAAAACTCACTGCAAATCTTGCTATTTATTTCTACAAATCGTTTTAACGAGCATCCATGAAGAAGTTAATAACCAATCCCGATGGCCCTTGGGGTGGCTGCCTTGAGACCATCAAATTCACCTCGATGAGTATGGGTGTGGGATCACAACCATCCAGGGATGACTGAAGGATAGGAATAAGATAACGTTGAGTTGAAATGATTACATTCTAACTCATTATGATTAGATTGTTTAAATTAAAATTAGTTTATTTCAAATTAAGATTAGATTCTTTGAAAGTAAAATTAGGATTAATTATGAGTTCTATTAATTTAGATGTCATTTTATTATTGTATTTCTATTTAAATACTATTTTGGTTGTCAATGAGAGGCAGAGAAAATATTAGTAAATTGTGATATTCTCCTATCCTAAGTGGAGTATTGTAGTGTTCTTCTATCCTAAGTAAAAAATTGTGGTCTCTCCTATCTCAAAAGAGCTATTCAAATCTCATATCACATCACAACTCAACTCAGGTACTTATCACTGAACGACCTTTAGGTAGTCGGTGTGGCACCCAGACAAGTTACTTAAGCCTCTCTCTCTCTCCTTTTTTTTTTTTATTATGTCTATTGTTGGTCGCTATGTGGACCATGCCACATTCCAATAACTGTCCATTAAAATGTGCCTTTCTATTGTTGTTTCAAGTTGTTGTCTTAAACATACCCATGCTTAAAAAATTCATGTTTTTAATTTGGCTTCAAGCTTTATCTCATAAAGCTTTTCATTTCTAGAGCAATCCTAAGCTTCTATATTTGACATGTCATATCTGTCTAACCTTCTTAGATGAGTGAGACAGAAACATCCTTTTGTTGAAAAGTTCTTGTGATCACCCCTCCTGACCCATTTTTGTAGTATTTCTCTCTCTCATCTGGTAATATAGACATATAAAGAAAAAATATAAAAATAAATAATATATATATATATACTGGTATTGTACATTGTTATTGTCCAAATGGAACTAATTTTAATATTTTTATTGAAACAAAGTAGTCCAGAGTACAATAATCATAAGGCATCAAGAGAATTTGGCATCGATTATGACGCGATCGTCTCATGATTCTGGGCAAGGGCCCTCTTTCCGTGATTGGAGAAAGTTTCAAATTTCTGAGTATAAAATAGATTTTACATATATTTGTGTTTATGTGTGCTAATGAATGTATATATACTTATAAGATAAATTAACATATAAACTCGTGATTACACTGTTTAA
Source organism: Betula pendula (assembly GCA_900184695.1). Taxonomy (NCBI): domain Eukaryota; kingdom Viridiplantae; phylum Streptophyta; class Magnoliopsida; order Fagales; family Betulaceae; genus Betula; species Betula pendula. The sequence continues at coordinate 6,046 of FXXK01003019.1, forward strand.
AATATGAGTTAATTTCCTCTAATTATTTAAATAATAAATTTTAATTATAATTAAATAACTAATAATAAATGAGTTTACAAAAATATTTAACCATTACGACATTTATAAGTTAATAATTGATAAGTAACTCAGATAATAGTCTGAATCATTAGTCAGCTCAAATTAGCTTGTGTAAAAAAAAAAAAAAGCAATACTGCCAATTAGTCGCCCTACTACCACCCTATTCTTTGCTATTGTTTTTAGAGAAAAGTCTCTATAATATACCTTCTTAAATTACCATCTAATTGATATGTTCATATTAAAACTTTCAATTGTGACCAATGGTTCCCTATGATCCAGAGGCAACAAAGACAAAAATGAGCTAAAAAAAAAAAACAAAATCTTTATAATCTTTTTTTAATTCTAATTTGGCAATTGGATGGTAGTTATTTTTTTTTTTTAATTTAATTGTAATTTTAGTTTCTCTAGAATATTTTATTTTATTTTATTAAGGGTATTTTCGTGCTTGTGAGGCATTTATAATTGTTTGGTAGTTTAAGAGATATTGTCACAATTGAAAGTTTGGAAGAACATCATATAATTTGAGGGGAGTATGTTAATTTTTTTTTTTTTGTTTTTACTATAATTGCTTAGCTAAGCCACAAAAGGAAAGTTTTAGCTGCAAAAATAATCGTGCTTTTAGTTTAAATTTGTGCTTATTCAAATAAGTATCCCTTAGCTTGCCGTCAGAAATGGCGGAATTTTTCATAATTTTAAATCCAAATACTCACGTTTTACGATTTTTATTAAAAACGCAAATAATCTCTTTGAAATTATAAATTTCAAAGTAAATAAATTAAAAAAAAAAAAAAGTTGTAGTCCGTCAGACAGCAGCGGTGCGATTGAGAACGCTGCTCCAGCCAATAAAGAAATGGGCAATACTGGCTGAGAACGATCCTCCACTTGCATCAGCTGTGGACCTAGGAGCCAAAGCCAAGACGCTGTCAGTCACGCTCAAATCGCACGGCCAATCTGGTTCTTCATCATTCAGACTACCATTCCCCTTGGACTTCAAGTATAACCCGGCTATATTCACTCCGCGCTATATAAATACCTCTTCTACTTCGTAACTTTTCGATGTGGTACGCCAACACCTAGAGCCCTTCAGTAATTGTGAAACGTTGCCTCCAACTCCAATCTACTAGTGATTGGTCTGCCATTCATTATGTTCAATAGAAAAATTAGAGAATAAAAGAAGTTGCCATTTGCGATTTCTTCTTATAGTATTTCTTCCTACTTCAAGCTTTCAACAATTCAATTCAAGCCTTCCACAATTCAAATTAATTTCTTTTTACCCTTTTTTTAAAAAAATTCAAGTATGTAATCAAACTTTTACACTAATTAAGCTTTTATATTTAACATTGATCTTTTTTATAATTGATTTTATATTTAATTGTTTATGAATGAGGTGGGAGGGTGGCTTTGGTGTCTTTCTTTATCTGTTTACTAATAGGCATGGTACTATTGATGTATGATTTAACATTCTTGCTAACAACCATTCTTGCGGATTGAGATTTGGTGCAACACTTTTTATTTGAATCATTCATTTGAAATAGACAATCTTGATCATACCAAGAATTTTTTTTTAAAAGAAAAATAAGATGTATGGCTTGGTGGGTGTGGGGGTGGCAACCACCCCCCAACGGTAGTTCGAAGGTGGTTGCACCACCCCCTATAACCTTGGGGTGGCCATCGGATTCACCTCGATGATAATCGGGGGTGGGATCGCAACCACCCTTAAGTTATCAAGGAGTGGCTGAACCACCTGGGTGATTCGGTGCGGCCACCCCAATACTTACCTAAACCTCAATTAATTTTTAGGTATTGTTGTCACTATTTGCATCATTCATTCCAAATAGACGATACAGGAAAAATGTATTACACCCGAGCACCAAATATATACTAAATCTTATTCTTACCTATATATATCAAATAGTTGTCACCTATGCATTTTATATTGAATGTGCCTTTCTATTGTTGTCTTAAAACATCTCCATGCTTATGTTGGGAACGTCATGTTTTTAATTTGGCTTCAAGCTTTTTTCTCTTAAAGCTTTTCATTTCTAGAGCAATCCTAGCTTCTATATTGATATGTCCATATCTGTTTAACCTTCTTATGATGATTGAGATAGAAACATCGTTTTGTTGAAAAGTTCTTTGTGATCAACCCTCCCTAACTCCCATTTTTGAAGTAGCATTTTCTTTGGGTTTCCTTATCTGGGTTTTTTTTTTTTTTTGTTGCAAGTACATCCATATATTAAAATAACAACAAATTACAAAAAGCAACAAGAACATAAAGACAAGACACTAACAACTGAAAAACTCATTCCAAACAGACAACTAGTACCTCACAGTACGGAAAAAAATCCAAGAAGGTGAAAGTGACGTGGGAATGCGGCAAATCAAAGCTACTGCCCAATAAGATGGAAAAAATCATCAGAAGTACGAATACTCTTATAAACTTAGATTTAATCCAGCTTCCAAGGAAGCTGAACAGACTAAGAATCTTAGATCGAGTCCAGATTCCTAAAAAACCGAACAGATCAAGAGAAAAACCAATGGATAAAGAATTTTTTTATCTGGTTTTTTGAGTGTATAGGGTGGGGAATAAATACCCTCGTGCTTGTGTAATCATCATTTCTTTTTCTCTTTGACATACTCACTAAGAAAAAATGAGCTTTTAATTATTTCCTTAGGCATTTTTTATTGGGAGGAAATATCAGAGCAGGTTACTTAATTGATCACTCAATTCAAAACAATTTCTCCACTCATCTGGTATGTAGAACATATATAGATCAAGCAAACATGGTATGGGTTCCTTTCCTCGTACTGGTATTTGTAATTGTCATTGTCCAAATGGAACCAAATTTAAGGAGGAAGGAGATATTTCTATTATTATTGTGCATCAGGTAGTGATATAAATAATATATAATAATAGGAATTTTTTTTTAAAAAAAAAAACATAAAGCAATTAGCAATTGCACAAAAACATCCCATGTTCAAAATGGTCTGTCCCAAAAGAAAATGTAATATTATAAAAATAAATTAAAAATAATAAATAATTATAGTGATAAAACAAAAGTTAACATTAATAAAGTGAATCTAAATATAATATAAATAAAAATTAAAAAAAATATAAAGTAAAATAATAATATATATATAAATATGAAATAAAATAGAAAATAAATAAATATAAGTATAATAATAATAATATAATATATATAAATAATACATATGATATAATAAAAAAATAAAATAAATATTTAATAATAAATAATATATAAATTTATAATATATAAATAAATTAATAAAATAATAAATAGTAATTAATTTAATAGTATAAAAAGAAAAAAAAATAAAAAAAAATAATAAGTAGAAATATTAAAATAAATAAAAATAATACATAAAAAATAAATAAAATAATAATAATTAATAATATATATAAAATAAAAAAATTAAAGTAAATAAAAATAAATGTATAAATTAAATAAATAATATATATAGAATAAATAAGTAATAAAATATAAAAATAAATTTAATTATAATAAAAAATATATAAAATAAAATAATCAAAATAATATATAATTATAAAAATAATAAATAAATAAATATAATATATATAATAAATATACAAATAGTATCTATACATATAAATAATAAAAAAATAATAAATAAATATAAAAATATATATTTAGATCATAATTAAATAAAAAAAACACAACACATATAATATAAATAATTAATGATTAAATAAAAAATAAATAAAATACCAACTATAAAAATAATATATATATAAATAGTAATAACAAAAATAGTTAGTATAGATATAAGATCAAATATAAGATAATAATAATTAAAAAATAATCTATATATAATATAAATAAATAAAATAAAAAAATATAAAATATAATAATTAAGTATATAAAAGTAAATAATAATAATAATATAAAGATAATATAAACAATATAAATAAATATAAGTATAATATATAAAGATAAAAATATATAAAAGTAAGTAAAATAAAAAAAATGTACCATCATCTATTGGGCAATTAGGATGCCTTTTTTGTTTTTTTTTTTTTTTTGGTATGTAATAGTATAAAAGGAAGAAACTACACAAAGGCACATGCGGATATCCAAGCAATTTACAACACTAAATACTCCCAGTTTGAACGGAGACTAAGTCGGGGATTTTAGATGGCACTAGGGCTGGCAAAACGGGTTGGCAAGTCGGATTCGGGTCAACCCGCTTGACCCGCCAACCCATTTAGTATAAACCCGAACACGACTGATAAGCCTTGAATGTTATGCATTCAGCTACTTA
>FXXK01003020.1:14443-20934 GCA_900184695.1 Betula pendula
AGGTGAATAGATAAGGAGCGTAAAGACGGTCCGAAGCGCGTCAATTAACCACGTGCGCGAGTACGGTGAGAGGCTCTCCATTAAGATTTAATAGAAAAATATCTAACGAAGAAGAAAATTAGGACATTAAAAAAATTAAGAAGCCTGTATATACCATAAGATGAGAAATTGTTAAATTTTAGATGTAGACATTGTAAAAAGTCGAACAATTCAGTAGAGTAAATGACCTGTATCCTTTCCAAAAGCATATATGAAGTGCACAGGCATGAAGTTGGTTGCACATGATCCTTTAACTTGTGGCATGCCTACCAAGATTGCCCTATTATATTTGATCACAGCTGAGTATTCACGGGTGGCTCGACATGCCACATAGCTGGATCTCTGATAGTTACCAAAATCAATTTGACATAGAATATGATGACCCTGAGTCCCGCACAGGTAGTCCCTTAACGCGGCAGAGAAAAATTCGATGACCTGTAGATTGGATTTTAAGGTGGATCCCACTGAGCTCTGACAACCCCTCCCTATTGGAATATTTATATCTTTTACTTGAAAATCGACAATTTAATTCCTTTTGCCCCATTTATGCTAATGCACATTGTTACATTTTGCTAAACGGAATAAAAGGGAGTGAGGTTGATCAAAGGAAAATACCAAAGGAAATTTGGCTTTCCACAAACCAGACAGACCTTGTCTCCATCTCGAATAAATAGTCTTGAGAAACCTACTTTCGTGATGAGTAAAAAAAAGCAAACCAAATGAAGGTCCGTTTGTAGGCGAGAACAAATAAAAGCTAATCCAAGTCACAGTGCAAAGGAACAAAAAATCGATTAAAAAAGTGCCTTGTTGGAACAATCCTGGAGTTTTGATTTCTTCTCCCTGTTCTTTTTCTATTTTTTTTCTTTCCTGTCCTTCTTTTCATGTCTATTCTCTCTCCTCTCCTGATATAATATAGTATATTATATGACATGCCTACGTAACTTTAAAATCATGATATTCTTAATTCACCCACCAACGGCCGGACACGCCACAACAGGAAAATTTCGAAAGAAGGTGTCTTTTTTTTTTCTTTTTTATTCGAAAAAGTTGTCCCTTACTTTGTGTGGCAAACTTGTTTTTAGTTTGGAGTTAAGAACGTGAAATAACATTTCTACACTTGATCAGGCTTCTCGCCATAGTTTTACATACCCCACATTAAAAATTAAGCAAAAGAAGTGTAGAAGTATTTCAAAATCTTCATGAGATTTCACAATTTTCTTGAAGAGTATGAATATAGAAGAAAAGGTTTTACTTTATAGTTTTACTATGATCTTGATCGTTTGATTCTTTTATGGCTTACATATATTTCTTGATCGTTCAATTGTTTTAGTTTTTGTTCATTTAATTAAATTTACTTTATTATAACAACAGACGGAAAAGGTTGTTTTAGTGTAGTATTTCCTCTCTCTCTCTCTCCGTCTCTCTCTCTCTTCTATATATAGTATATATAATGTATAGCTATTACTAACTACGTATCTTTCGGTCTTTAGATAAGTTGTTGGTTTAGCATTAATTTAGTAAACAACAAAAATGATTGACAAAGGAACCCACTTCGAGAGTGGTGTACCTCTCTGTCTTGATCTGGCCTTACGCTGCGTTGAGTTACTTCGTGTTATTATTTTACTATGAAAGATTCATTTTCCTTTTAGCGAGGATAAATACTCTCTAAAAGCTTTTTTTTTTGTAACAAAAAATAAAAGTTTTTTTAAAGATTCTCGTTTCTATAGTCTTGAGCTAAGTTTTCAAACAATAATTATATTTAGTTACTTTATATGCAGGGCGGCTCGAATATATTTTGGGCCTAAAGCGGGAGGAAGTTTAAATGAGGCATTTTTTTTAAAAAAATAATTAAGATTTAAATTTTTAAAAATCAGTCTTCTTGCTTTTCCAGATACAAAGATTACTTATTCAAGTTTTTCTAAATTGTCCTTTTCAATTGATAATATGGTGTCAATTTCATTTAATCTTTCTTGTGACATTGTTGATGTTTAGGTTAGGATTTTGGTCAATGTTTAATTTGAGAAAAATACCTTTCATGCATTAGGAAAAGACATGAAGTCTTTTATATAATTTAATGTGTCAATTAGAGCACTTTTCTATTTGTAAATTTTTTTGTTGAAAAAATTTTAGTCGCGAAAATAAATTAGAACCAGCATATCGATCGAATGATTCATGTTTTACGAAAACCTTCAGATGAAGACAGTTTTGTTTTTTGCAACGTATCACTGTCTAGTGATTGATAATTTCCTGTAAACTTAAAATTTACTTTTTGTTTACCCATTGTTTTGCGTGAACGTTGGCTGTCAATAATAATTTGGGGCTTAATTAGAAATATATTATGTATTAATTAATTACGTGTAAAAAATTTATTGATACTTATTAATTATTACAAGACTGGTTGTGTCTTAACTGACTATTATTATTATGTGTACTTTACTATAATTTGTATTTAGATTTGCTTGTGCTAATTATTTTTTTGTATTGGAAATAATCTTTATAAGTTATTATTGAATTGAGGCTTTAATTAGAGAATATTGACTATTATATTAGAGCTCTTAGCATATTTTTTTTTATGAAATAGAGTCTTCAGAATATTTGATAATTTTGAGCTCTTAATTAGAGAATATTTATTATAATTAAGGCTAAATTTTTTTTTTTGAAAAAAAAAAACTTCTTAATATTTATTTATTAGGGGCCCTTAGGCGGCCGCCTAAGTCCGCCTAAAGGGTTGAGCCACCCTGGTATATATGTGCGCGTAACATTATGAGTGTTTATCTCTTCTAGATTCTACTTTAGATCTAGTCTGGAATTAATAAGCGAAAAAATTCAATGTAACCAAGGTGCTGGGAGCCGAAGAGTTACACAGTATATAGTCATGACTTCAATTTTATAAGAAAAAGTGAAATAAAAACTAACTCATTTACGAAAAATTACATCAGGACCGGTATTAAAGATTTGACCGTTTGGAAACGAAAAAAGGATTAGACTAGAGCGGCACGAGTCTACTGATAATATCGATAAATGACTCGTACCTTTTTTGTAATCCCGGAGCTAAAACATACCTCAAATTACCGTATACGAAACTTACAAAAAAAAAAAAATATTGGCATGAAGGACACCGGGAGAGTCGCGCTACCACTGGAATAGTCTTTCTAACCATCTTCAACATTCGGGGCGTTGCCATTGATCATAAGCTCAATATAAGCTTGAGACCATCTTTAACCCATTTTCTTGCTTGAATTGCAGAGAGAATCGGCAAGATAGTAGCACGTACACGTGCCGCAGAATTGAATTCCTCGCATCAGGAGCGCCTGGAAATACAACTTCTTTCAATCTACAGTTCAATACTAGCTCGCATATTTCGACAGCCCAATCCATGTCAGATATTGACAATCGAATCCAAGCATTTCGAATACAGTTAACTTGCTGGCAAAGTTTTATCCCCCAATCATTGATTGGGTATCTTCTACCACTTTCTACAAGGACGGCGGATTGCCGACAGGTGTAGCAACATCATACGCTTTCACACCGTTCCATCAACTCAGATTAAACACAGGTTTATATTATGAAGATTGTATGAAGGATATGAGTTCATCTCGATCAAATAAAGTGCAAAGCCAGGGCTACCAAAAGAATAATGGTACCTGTGATGACATCGGCGTTGCTTCAGCAAAAGTGGTACGTCGAATAACATATGAGATTTATTAACTCGCCCTTATGCATGACCCAAAACTTAAACTTAACATTTATTTCCTTGTAGGCTTTTAAGTTCCTAGTAGCTCCGACACGTATACTCTAATTTAGACATCTAGCAACCTTATTTGCTCACAATAGTCCCAAAGAGAAACGCTCTGATCCCTAAAACTTTGTGGCGACCCGATTTATAACACATATATATATTTTTTTTTGAAAACTGAAACCGCATCATCACGTGGCTACAAGCGTACAAGCCATCATGTATCTCATAATATGGAGCTATCACATCAGCAGAGTAATACAACATTGCAGCGGAAACTTAGAATGAAACAACTCTGTGGAGAGAAGACATAACATAAGGAGCGTGCATAAAATAATTAGCAATAATGGCTTTTTATCTTTATACATAAGTGTTATAGCATGCAGAGGAAAGGCTTATCAGAGGCTGCCAGCATACGCATAAGCCCAATACACTCGATTAGTTTTACATATATATAACATCACGATGTAAGACAAAAGCTAGACTACCCCCCGCACAGTCTATAACAAAATGCATCCGCGTTACACCTGCCATCAATCTATAATCCCAAATACGCAGCCACTGATCTTCACCAAGATCCCCATACCTGCACATCAACAATCATCTAAGGCGATCATGGAGTTAACCACATTCGCCCAGGGCGGATATTGTGAGTCCACGGTCTCAGCGGTATAAGAAATCACTAAGTTTTCACAATGGAGCCCAATCTTTTGTTTTCTACTTAGTTTGACCAGATAACAGCTAACATGTTGGTTTATAACATTTTGTTTATAGAAATATGCATAGCTGATAAAGTAAACATCATAGTCATGTAAAATTTGTTTTGGAACATATACATATTACAATCTCAAATCATAAAGAAGTGGGGCATAATAATTCCATAAATCAAATACATATACATTTCATCAAAACATAAACCTGTCATGCATGCTTTTCCATACTCATACTTTTCATAACATATCATTGTGTACTATCATCAAGGTATTACACCCCTTGAAAACATAAACTTTTACTTTCATCAGAGCGTTACACTCCTTCGAAACATATTGTTTTACTATCATCAGGGCATTACACCCCTTCGAGAACATATCTTTTACTTTCATCAGGACATTACATCCCTTCACTTCATCCAGACACTTTACACCCTTCACTTTCATCAAGTAGCTAACCCCTTCGCTTTCATCAGGGCTAATCACCCCTTCACTTCATCGGACATTACATCCCTTCACTTCATCCAGGGGCTATCACCCCTTTCGAAAACATTTTTCACTTTACTATCATCGAGCATTACACTCCTTCGAAAACATATCACTTTACTATCATCAGGCTAAATCCACACCTTCGAAAAAACTTACTATCATCGGAGCATTCACTCTTCGAAAAATTCACTTACTATCATCAGGCTAATCACCCCTTTGAAAACATATCACTTTTTCTATCATTAGGGCTAATCACCCCTTTTTGAAAACATAGTCACTTTTCTATCATCGGCTAATCACCCTCGAAAACATTTCACTTTTCTATCATCAGGGCTATCACCCTCGAAAATCATATCACTTTTCTTCATCAGTGGCTAAATCACCCCTTCGAAAACATTTTCACTTTTATTCATCAGGGCAATCACCCCTTCGAAAACATATCACTTTATCTATCATCAGGGCTAATCACCCCTTCAAAAACATTTCACCTTCATCATCGGAAGCATTACACCCTTCGGGGGAAAAAAAACCCATATCACTTTTCTATCATTAGGCTAATCACACCTCGGAAACTATCACTTTTCTTCATCAGGGCTAACTCACCCCTTCGAAAAACATTTCACCCTTTCTAATCATTCGGAGCATCTAACAACTCCTCGAAAAACATATCACTTTTCTATCATTAGGGTTAATCACCCCTTCGAAACATTTCACTTTGCCTATCATCGGAGCACTTACACTCCTCGAAAACATTTCACTGTTACTATCATCATGGCTAATTCACCCCTTCGAACATTTCACTATTGCTATCATCGGAGCATTACACTCCTTCGAAAACATTCACTTTACTATCATCAGGGCTAAATCACCCCTTCGAAAACATAATCATTCTCATGCAATAAAACATCTCTTTCTTCTTTTATAATCATTAATCTTTAACATGCATTTCATAATCAGATTCCAATCAAACATGTAAACATATTCAAACACAAATATCATATATAAAACACTAACATAACATACGGATTGGCTCGGAATATAATAAAAAATCTTTGAAAGCATAAAATTAGTACTTTTCTCACGTGGTAATTATACTCACTTGTTCTGCTCGTATGCTTAACAATTGACACCAATGCAAGTCTTAACCACACAAATCTGCAATACATTATTGCATGGATTCATAAAGCATAACTCATAGCCAAAACATACTTCTTACACCAATGAGTGCTTGCAACCTCATAAGCACATAGCCCAATTGAGACCCATATCATATATGGGGCTCAAAACACAATTTAAATGCTAACAAAGTTATAACCATAGAGAATCTCTAGGATGAATTTATAAAAACTCTAAGCCAAAACCCCAACTAACTTAGCTAACTGAACACCACCTCGTCAAGAGTATGAAGCCGGGTCTTTGGGAACTTCGATCCAACGCTCAAACTCCGAAATATAACAAATCCTAACAAATAATCAAGATTAAGCAACATGCATAAGGTTTGTATAGTATCCTCTTTT
>FXXK01003021.1:0-12931 GCA_900184695.1 Betula pendula
AGGAATAATCCTTGGTTTGAAGACCAACTTTTAAAGCAGATTAAGTGAGAAGTGAAGCTTCGATTTATGTCTAAAGGCAAGTTTAGGAAGACATGTGGGAATTTCTTTGAAATGCCTAGCGTATTGATGGGATTTTGTTTTAATTTTATAGTCTGCTCGCAGAACATATCATTAGAAAGTAGTGTCAAATGATTTAATTAGTTATTTGACTATCAATCAACATTACATGCATGTTAGTATTTTTCACTGCTTGCTAATTAAGATTGTCTAACCGCGGGCCACCAGTTTTCTCTCACGTACATAATCTACATTTTTGGAAGTTTTCAGATGAAACTATTAAAAGAATGGAAAATAAACCTTGCTCTTGAAATTTACTATTAATTAACTTCTAAAATATCCTCAATAACCAAATACACAATATATAACACAACAGAGCTGACTGAAATACCTCATTCCATTAAAACATTATAACATATATCAAATTACAAATCAGAATATACAAGACTTAAAACAACGTGAATGCCACAGATGGCATACATTTGCAACATCAGCTCATACATTTACATACAAAGTATAAGCTAACTTAATGTTATATTACGAATAAAAAGGAAACATAACATAAACGTATAAAACACAATTCAACTAAGCTAGCAGCATAAATACAGCAGATAGTCTATCCACCATCCAACTCAGCAAAAGGGTTCTTCACCCTCAGCCTCAAGTCCAGCATCACACACTGTGAAATTTAGTGAGTCAACTGCTTTCAATAAATATAAGGATTACTGATTTCATTAGTTATCACACTTATGAAAATAACATCTTCACATGATTATAAAATCAGCTAAAGAGATTTTCAAACAGAAACCATTTAACACAGCTGATAAGATAAGCATATGAAAAAGCTAATAAATAATATAATCTCAGCCATAAATATATATATGCATTCCACAGCCCATAACAACGAAACACATAGATACATATATGTCTAAAGCAAGAAAATAATAATGAGATGAAATGACAATTTTAAATGCAAGTCTTATTTCTTTTCTTTCACTCCACTCGTGAAGAGCTGTTATTCGGTTATCGGATATTTTTGGAGCCGTTACTCCCTCCATATAAAGCTTATTTGTTTGTTGCTGAAAACTTGGTCCCAGCATTGTTATTATTAAATCTTTCACGGGAGTCTAAGGTCCCACTGGCAGCCATCTCCCCCTGCTACTCACCAGCTTTGTTATTAACATATTTATTAGTCACAACAGTATTCACAATATGCATCAATCACACGCAAATAGTTTTAGGCAATCAATAGATAAATCTGCAATCATTATATTATTAAAATCAATATCATTTCTCAGTAAGTATAAATACTTACAGTTCTTGTAGGCTGCAGATATGAATACATTACAGATAAATACTGCAATTTAATTTAAGCTTTTCATTAGCTAGGAACTTAATTACATATTATTATGTCATTTATTTATTTTAACTTCTTAATTTTACCTAGACCTTATTACGGCATATAAAAATGGTATTAGTATTTTCACATATTTTTTTATGGGTATATTATGGCATTTATATAGTTACTGCCAAAATATTATTAAAGTAAAATGGGCATTATAATAGCATTAGTATGCTAAAGGCTTAATATTTTTGTATAAAATGGATATAGTAACTCCATTACTATAAATAATGGATATAGTATTTTAAAAACACATGGGCGGCATAACGGCATAATTATGAATAATTCATACAATATCTTTGTAAAATTTTGGCAGAATAACAACATTAGTATAACTAATGTTTAAAAATATTTTAAAACTTTGGGCAGCGTAACGGCACATTTATGGAACATATAATTAAACTTGGGCAGTATAACGGTATTTTGATAATTTAAATAAACAATATATATAAAAATGGAGTTTAAAACTTTGTTTAAAATATTCTCTAAACATAAAGCTATGTACTTAAAGTAAGATAAAAGCTATTTAATCACTTACCTAGAAAAACCTCAGATGAAGAGCTTATTTCTCTCTCTCTCTCGCTCTCTTTTTCCTTCAGTTTGAAAGTGAGAAGAGTGAAAGTGAGAGTGAGAGTGAATTCATCTCCTATTTATAAAACTTTTAAAGGCTGAGATTAATCTTTTATCATTCATTAACGGCTAGGGTGAAAACAACATCACAAAGCTTCGCATCCGTATTACCCAAATATTCTCTAGATATCATATCTCCATAGTAATCATTACCATTCAATTAACCTTCACATATTCATAACTGAGCGTGAGAAAGAGTGACATGCTGCTAGCTAGGTGCAGGTCCCCCTCCCTTCCATTATTCATTTTTTGTTTTTATTTTTTTTTTCTTTTGATTTTCGTCCAGCCACTGAGCTGGGTGGTTTGGACGAATTTTCGTCCCCTTCCCAAAATCTGAAAAATCATGAAATTTGGAGGGTAGATAGAGAACTATGAGACGAATATTTTGGCTTTTGAATCAACCAAATCGGAGTTTGTTTGACCATACTTTCATTATTTTTAGTTTAAAGTTCATTTACGCTTTTCATTGTACTAGAGTCTAAAAGTGTTTCAATAGACTCCAAATTTTTACCATATGTTATATAAACAATACGTATAGATAGAGAACTATGAGACGAGTATTCCGGATTTTGAATTAATTAAATCGGAGTTCGTTTGACCATATTTTCATTATTTTTAGTTTAAAGTTTATTTACACTTTTCATTGTACTAGAGTCTAAAAATGTTCCAATAGACTCCAAATTTTTACCATATGTTCTATAAACACTACGTATAGATAGAGAACTACGAGACGAGTATTCCGGATTTTGAATTAGTCAAATCGGAGTTCGTTTGACCCCATTTTAGTTTAAAGTTTATTTACACTTTCCATTACATTAGAGTCTAAAAGTGTTTCAATAGATTATAAATTGCTACCATGTGTTCTATACACACCACACATATAATGGTTAACTTCATAGTAAGAATCGGGTATTTTTATGGTCTTAAATAATTATTTTTCTTGGGCGTCACATCCCACATTTGATATTATCATACTAATAATATTAACATCTATTTAATCATAATCAATACAGTGAATACCAAATAGGTCTAATTAAATTATCATATCAATTAAATCGCCCAGTAATATTATTAGAACTCATAGAATATTACTATCCATTAATTCATGGCTCATGAATTAAAATCTACCTGTCAATATATACATGATAAACATTCACGTAATCATATAGATTCATCAGAAATCATCACCGTGTCATTGTGTCATATATAAATATATAATCCAACCTTAATATTAAATTAAGGCAACATAAACGACGGGTGTGTTAAAATCTGGGGCGCTACACAATGTGAGGTTATGATGATCCTTTAATACAACATAAAGTGTTTTGGACCAAAAATCGACCCTTAACTTGGGTTTTCTCATTCTTTTGTATTTGTTATCCTTAATTACTATTCTATTTAGTCTTTGAGAATATAGTTTGATATACTCTCGTTAACATTGTAGGTTATTTATCACCTGTGATCATGGCTTCCAGTTTACAATCGATGGCTCTTACTTTGGTGTGTGCTTCTCTCTCTCTCTCTCATTGTATTATTAATGATTTATGTTTCCTATTACTAATTTCATTATTTCATATTGACACAAAAGTTTCTAAAGCTACCTTACTTGCTAGCTACTTATTTAAGTGAAGTAACTAACTTTATTAATATTTAATTAACAATCGTTTTTTTTAAAATAAAAAAAAAATTGATAGCTAGTTATAATGAATTTTTTGGCTTGTTAGGGCCAAGTTTGTCAACTTAGAGCCTCAAAGGCACAAACAAACTTAATTAGAAGCCTAGAGACATTGCAATTACACTAAATGCAAACGATGGGGAATTCTTTAAATATGTAGAGGGGAACTGTTTTTTCTTTAAAACTTCACTTTCCTTATTTGAAAACTTCCCTTAAGTAAAAAAATTATTTAATTAGAATTTTTCTTTAAATAGAAACTTCCTGTTTAGGAAATTTCCTTATATAAAATAAAAACTTCATGGACTTACAATATATAAAGAGAAGTAATGATATTTGTCACCCCATGCCCCCTTTGTTTACTCAAAACTAATGTGACTTTTAAAATTATCATTGGATTTTTGATAGACCACTATTGAATTTTGATAATACAATGGTAATTTTAAAAGTCACATCAATTTTAGATAGACACAAATGAGACATAAGAGTGACATGTATCAATATTATTTTATAAAGAGTAATGCTATATATCACTCTCCCATCTCCTAAAGTCTATGTGGTGTGGTCACCCATAGCATTTGGTGCATGTAAATTGATTTTTTGGTTGGGAGACCACGCCACGTAGTTTGGAGGGATAAGGGGTGATGAATAGAATTACTCGCATATAAATACATAATGTAGTTCGAGTGACAATTGTAATCTTTAAAAAAATTCAAACCTATCATGCATATAACGTAAAACAATACTTTGCATGTAATAAACATTTACAGAATATGCATTTCTATAAACAATAATCATTAAATTTACCAAAAGAGAGTAAGAAATTAACTCGATGTGGCTATGTAGTAAGTAGGGGTGGACCTAGCACAAGGCTTGGGAGGGGGGGGGGGAAGGTTTGAGCACCCCAAAAAATTTAAAACATCCCCAATTTTTTTTTTTTATGAGGTAGACCCTCAAAAATTAATCTCTTCCCCCAAAATTTTTAATTTTAGTTTTGTCCTCCACACTAAAATTCTTGATTCTGCCCCTAGTGGCAAGGCTTAGGTAGCTAGAGTTTTTCTCTTCTTATGAAAACTTTTCTCCACTTTTGGTCTAGGGTGGCCGAATATGAGTGAAAATTTTTAGAAGATAAGGGTTTTGGCTAGGTAATTTTCAAACTAATGATTAAAGGGATTTGAGTAATTTTGAAACTTAAAGAAAATTTTGTCAAATGTCCTAGGCATGAGTTGGATGGAGAGATTTTTGTTTGATCATGATTTTGAACTTGATTGTAATAAAACAACCACTATCAGTAAAAATCAGTTATTGATTTTTCTTTTTATAAAGCCTTTGTTGATCCAATGCTAGTTTTCACTGTCATGTCATCTTAGTTATATGGTAGTTATATAGTAGTCTATTAAATAGCATTTCTCAAAATTTGCAACTTAATTTTTCTAAGAGTAATTTTGAAATACTCATCTCCCATCACACTCCTGCACCACTGGGCTGATGTGACAGTGCCCATTTACCCTTAGAATTTTTACTTCTTTAATGAAAACTGATCCAATGGCTGATGGGTACTTCTACATTACCCTAGTGGTATAGGAGTGAGATAAGAGATGACTTTGTAGCATTAATCTTTTATACTTTAATTTAGATCAACATCAAAGCATAAGATTTTGGTAAAGCAAATTTTTCTAAAATTAAACCATGCGATTTTTAGGAGACTTCAAAAAAACACATAAAAAGAGCTTGACTAATTTTGGATAGAGGCATGCTACACCTTCATCTCATATCTATCTCTTTTTCAAATTTGTCATTGGATCTATAGGACCCACATATGGGTCCTATATATTCAGTGGTGGATTTGAAAAAAATATTGATGGAGATGAAAAAAATAGTATTTCTCTTTTGGATATGATGAAATCCATATCATGCATATTCCGTTCCTTTTAGGATAGTTGAAAATTTAAAACTAGAGGAAAGAAAGAGTGGCAACTAGGGTTTGAAATTTTGAATTCTAGAGGAAAGATATAGAGAAAAATACACATACTCCCTCAAACTACCACTTCATTGTCAATGTCTCCTTCAAACTATCAATTGTGTGAATGTACCCCTCCTCCCCTTCCAATTGATAGTTTGGAGAGGATATTGACAATAAAGTAGTAGTTTGAAAGGGTATGTGTAATTTTCCCAAAGATATATATACCATGCGATTTGCATTAAATTTTTTAAAACAAAATTGTAATCCAATTATTTGAAATAATTAGGATATTTGAAGAGTAAATGATATTGTTTCTTTGTTTTTAAAGTTGATTTTGAATTTGTAGTTAAAATATATGGGTTAAGTTCATAATGCATAACAAATTATGTTTAATGAATTTAAACTCAACACTAATTGCTTTTTCCTTCTTTGTAGTCTATTTGAAATAAAAGACCAAGGAGAAAAATAAGAGACATATGCGGCTAGGGTTTTTGACTTTAGAGTTTTATTTTGTAAACTTTTCTTTCAATAAAGATGAATGATTGAAATGATTACCAAACTATAGAAATTTGGCCATATGAGAATTTGAACCCTTCCCCTAGTGCAAAAGGACAATCTAATAAAGTAACATGAGTCCCTAAAGCATGTAAAAAGTACATGATTTCTTATTAATATAACTAAAAAAGCATGTAAAAAGCACATGTTAATAAAAAAAATATGTGATTCTCACATGATAACGAACACAAATTATTTTATTAAACGGATCTATATCTATCCAGTGCAGAATCACCAAAAAAACATTAAACCACATATCACATTCAAAATATATCTAGAAAAAAAAAAATCATCTTATATGCTTAATGGGCTTTTGATCCATTTTATAAGCTAACATAGGCCCAACTAAACGGGCCTGCACATTCTAAGCCCATAACCTTGGGCTTGCCCATGGACTGTCCAGAGCCTAGAACTACAATAATAAATGGAAAAGATACTAACGTATGGTGTTAACTTACTGTGCAGATTCATATTATCTCCGCTGCTAGTTTCTTTCTTTTCGCCGGAGCACAAGTAACAACAGATATTCCCACAGATTCTGATCGGGAAATGAATTAGAAATTTTATTTGTAAAGCTTTTATTTAAAGTAATTGAACTTTATAAAAACAAAACTATATATATATATATACTACTGAAGAGCTTATAGTAACCTTTTGATATTAAAATGAAATATAATACTAAAGAGATGTGTTTCCCATTAATTAGAATCCCTTGCTAGTCAAAATTTAAAATTAAAATAAAGGAATTGTATTTTAAAGCATTTACCCATTATACCAATTGTAAGAAAAGATCTCTTCACTGAAATTTATTAACTCCACCAAAAAAAAAAAAAAAAAAACTTCCCTTTCCCTTCAGGACAATGAATTTTGCATGCAATGTAATCTTGGGGGCAAATTAAAAACAAATGAAAGCACCTCATTAGTTGTTCCATATCCAATTTATTCCATAGTACACATCGGAATACCAATTTCAATATATACATGAAAATCCATCTTTTTCTTCTTTTGGGCAAATACAAATCTGACAATTCAGTTCTGGATATATGGGTAAGCCAATTGCGGAATTTCATCAATTAAATACTAACACTTTCATTTTTTTTTTTTCCCTGCTTCAAGTCTTGCTTAATTTTATTACTGGTGTTTGACCCTTTACATTGCTTAAATGAAATCACCTAATTAGTTGTTAACTAAATATTAATTATTTAATTAGTATTTTAATACTCAACTTTACATGTAGGCTTAAACTCTCTTAATCTGAGCATGGATTGTAGAAGATAGACATTAGGTTTTTTAACAACAATAAGATCCTTTCCATGTCAACCGAGATGGAGAGGAGACATTTTGTGGTTGAAATTTTATCTTATTTCATTTAATGGTGTGCATGTTGCTACATATATGGTGAATATGTTGTCATATTATTTAAAAATTTTAAATGATGTGACATTATATATACACCATTAGATCGTTAAATGAAACAAAGTAAAATCTTTGATATGAAATGGCTCCTCTCCATTTCACTTGTCCAAGCGACAGCATCGCTATGTGCTCCAATTACAATGAAGAATTTGTCAATTTGGTGGCAATTTGAGTGATGTAAGTTTGAAGACCTACCACCTTATCTCTAATATATAATTTAATGATATAGGATCTTCAAAATCATACTATCTAGTATATTTAGGGTGATGACTCATATCAATATTCCCTATAATTTTTGGGGTATTGAACAAATTTCAAACATTTTTGTTTAAATTAATTAAGTGGTGAAGATTTTTGTTGTATCGTATCAATATTTATTACATTACTTTTTACTATGTTGATAATCATTTATCACATCATTATGACAAATATGGTAAGTAATGAAATGGTAAAAGTTTCACTTAATGCTTCGTTTGTTTCAACGTAAAATATTTTTCGTCGAAAATATTTTTAGGAAAATTATTTTTCAAACAAAAATTTTCTATTGAAAATTAATATTTTCCAGCGTTTGAAGCCTACAAAAAATCACAAATACTTTTTATACTTTCATTCAATCATATTAACCTATAAAAATCAATTTTTAATCACAACATAAAAATATTAATATAATTTTTTTTATTAAAAAAAGTAACCTAAAATTGAGCTACGGCGTTTTGAGAATAAGAAGCTCAACTGATCAAAAAAATTATTGACGGTTTTAAAAAATAGAAATTATTTTACAAAATTAAATAAGCTTTTTCAGTAAAACTGAAATATTTTCCGTTGCTATTATTTTTACTCACACCAAACACCACAAAATATTTCCAAAAATCGTTTAGGCTGAAACAATGGAGCATAATTTTAATTTGTTAATAATGGTTGAGATTTGAATAAATCTAACTAGTAGAAACCCTAAAATTATTCTACGGAATATAAATTCATATAGATTATTAAAAAAAAAAAATAGTCTCATATTGACTTACATTTTTTGTCATTTAGAAATTCTTTCCTTTTTGGGTTTGAGTCACTTAATTAGAAATACTTTTGCTAATCGCCATCCATCTTAAATGTTGTTCATTTAATTATAATAACTTCATAGATAAACTAGAATCATTAGTTCATAATTCTCATTATTATCTGCTTAATCATAATAGCATCTTGGAGAGTTTCCTATTCCAACTTGGTAATCCTATAACTTCTGTAATTAATACGTTAAGGTTGGATAATGTCTATGTACGTTTTTTCTATTTCCATTTAATGTCATTATTACTGGGAAGTCCTACTATACAAATTTTGTAATTAATGTAATTTGTATATTAAGGTTGGACGATATCGATATTTTATCTTCTTGCCTTGAAATGTCATTTCCTTATGCTCTTATATATATGTAACAAAATTCAGATTTGGCAAACGAATTTGTCAAAAGGATGGACATAATAGTTTTCCTACTGTGCTTTGTCCATGTTAGCAACAATTTGGTTGAAGCAGACTGGGAATTATCTACAAATTAATTAAGGAAGAGTAGGAATTCAAGAAGCAACTTATAAATCTTAAGAAGTTTGCAATTAAAAGCATTCAAGTAAAATTTCTGGAAGTTACTCCTTTTATTAAGCCTTTTTTTTTTTTCTAAGTATATTTTTTTATGTATTTTTTTTTTTTTTGAAATGATATTTTTTTATGTATTATGCAAATAATGTTGAACTTTGGATTGTTATGACCAAGTTGATCACGATAAAAATCAAATTCCCTATCCTATATAGCACCTGTATGTAGGGCAGTTGGAGATGGAGAGTCGTGCTTATGCTCAACCGGCCATATTTAATTGTCATAATCTACATTGATTTAATTTGACATCTACAGACAGGCCGGAGAAGGAGACATATACGACTGTATTGATTCCTACAAATAACCTGGCTTTAATCACCCTTTTTGAAAAAATACTACATTTGGGATAAGGATCTCCTACAATTTTTTTTAAAAATACTACATTTGCTCCTTGACACTGTTATAGAGTCCTTCCTCTCTAATTTTAGAAATTTATTCATGAAATGAAGAAATGTCTTAGACAAAAATTAGAAATAGCTAAGAACATTCATTAAATTTTATTCGAACAAAGTTTGAATAGAATATTACCCATCCAAAACAAAAACCATGACTCAATTTTTTTTTTTTTGAGCAAATTCCATTTTATTAGCTATTATGCTTATTTTGATGACTAAATCCCAGTAATTAATAACTCCAATTTAGGAAATTCATTGTACAAGACATACAGCCATGAAAATACACCAAAATCTGACTTTGCTTTTTCATCCAAAAGAGCTGGCCAAAGGAGAAGGGATTGGAAAAAAGAAAGGCAGCAATTCTAATCAAGATTTTCTATATTTTGAAGATGGTTTTGTGAAATGTAATTTTTTGAGAGTTCGATTTTAAAAAATTGTGATTTAAAAATTCAAGCTTGCATTTTCAAATTGCATGATAATGAGATGTTTTTTTTAAAAACGCATTATTTTAAAAACTAAATTGCAATCTTATCAAACATTTAATTGCGTTTTCAAAAATAGCATTTTCAAATCACACATTTTAAATTCATTATTTTTGCATTAAACTTTTTTTAAAAGCAAACCCAAACAAGCCCTACAGCTACTAAATACCACTTTTTTTTCTCTTTTTTTTTTTTTCTTTATTTTTTTAATTTCTATCTATAAAATTAGTCTGTTGGCGATAGGTAAGATCTCATTTATAGACATGATGGATTTCATTTTGGAAAGAGGAAATTCTATGGTTGTTTCCCGTTGTCTATAAATTGGATCCTACCCGTCCACGTATAATTGGTTCTCCCTTCCTTCAATGCTGCATGGTGCTACATGGACCTGGTTTATTAGTATCATGTTGACGGACTTCGAGGGTGAACATGAACATTTGTGGTCATTCATGTCAGATCGACAAAAGGTATCAATGTTTATTGCGTTATTGTTAATTATATGCTTAATTGTTTAATTATATAATTATATGCTCAATTGTTTACAAAACATGTTTAATTTTATGAATCTTGACCTAATCAAAACCCTTTTACATATAGGGATTACTTGATGCCTTGGAAGTTTTGCTGTCTACTAATGAGCACAGGTTTTGTGTAAGGCATTTGCATGCGAACTTTAAGAGTAAAGGATTCAAGGGTTTGGCATTTAAGGATTCTTGTGGTCTGCAGCTGGGGCTTCAAATGAATCACAATTCAAGAACTGCATGAATGTTATCAAGGGTATGGATGTATAAGCCTTTAACTATCTGAACAAGATTAACCCAAAGTTGTGATCAAGACATGCATTTAGCACCCATAATTGTAGTGACATTTTGACAAACAACGTTGCGTAGTTGTTTAATGCATGGATCCTTGAAGCAAGGGACAAACCTATTCTAACTATGGCAGAGTTGATAAGGCGGCAACTTATGAATATATTTGATCAGAAAAGAACTGGAGTTCAGAAGTCTTATAATCTACTAATCTGCCCTAGGATTGTGAAAAAATTGTAGCGAAACAAGATGTTATCAAGTGACTACATATCTGGTTGGCGTAAGAATCTTTCTTTTGAGGTTGACCACATGCAGGAGCTTAGGAGGGTAGTAAACTTAGACATAAAAAATTGTGGATGTGGTAGGTGACAATTGAATGGTATTTCATGTCCCCATGCATGCTCTACTATATATGAGAATGGAAAAATTTCGGAGTCATACATCAGTAGTTGGTATTTGATTCAGACGTATGCTTCTTCATATGCCCTGGAGATTCACCCTATGCCTAGACTTACTGAATGGCCTGTTGACAATAGTGCTGAACCTATAGAACCCCCTATCATTAAGAGACAAAAGGGTAGGCCCAAAAAATTGAGAAAGAGAGGGCCTTACGAAAATGATCCAACTGAAACTATTAATGTGACTCACCGATGATATGACATTACTTGTGAAAATTGTGGTCAAAAGGGTCATAATCATATTAAGCTTTTAAGGTTGGATTCTAGGAGAAATCATTAANATTCAAGAGGGTGGAAGGGGGGAAAGGGGAAAAAAGAAAACAACTTATTAATGGTACATGATACGGTTGCTCGTGACATATTAAATAAGAACCGAGTTTTGACATGAAAACATCGATATCATATTGAAATTCTTTATAGAGCTACTCTAAACTTGATTATTACTTTGCCTATAAAACATTATAATTTAATCTGAATCTCAAAATTAAGACCTCATTGTTCGGATGATATCATTCTAACCTTTGAGTATTATTACAGATGAGATGCAAGTTGTTGTTTGTAGAAAGAATGAAAATATCATGAAAAGTTCTAAATAACCTTTTATTTATTTCATATCTCACATCTTTCAAAATAATTTGCTTACTAAGTCAATCGACTTACTCAGTTACTTCATTTTCGCAAAATGCTTTGGTATTTTACAATACCCTCAGGAGTTTGTTCAGTTAGGATCCGCACCAAGATTATGGTATCAGGACAGCAGTTATTGTATTCAGGTTTAATCTTTTAAATGTAAAGCTTTGTTCCTATGTTTAATAATATTAAAATTATCTGTTATACACTCAGATCAACTATTTCGCTGAAAATTATGATAAAGATTAAATTAGAAAATTTAAACATTTACTAGTTAATTGTTTTAAATGCCCTATGGACATTATACCCTAGCTTATCCTCTCTTCAATGGATAAACTTGTGTATAAGGTGATTCCCAAGTCAGTGTTTTACATATTCTTCCCTTATGAGGAGAATAAGGATATCTCTGAGTCTTAATCTAATAATTAAGACTGGGAGGTGAATCATGAATTTAACTACAAGTTAGCTAAATTCTTGGGGCGTTACAGATTGTATCAGAACATTGGCTTAACTAATCACATAATTGATCTGAGAATAGAAATGACCCAATAGGCTTAAATCTTGAAGAGGACAGAGCATAGGTGTGATGTTAGTAGGATGATTGATTGTAGTGTAGACTAAGTAAATAGCCTACCTTGATTGTGATAGTTTAGAACCATACTTATTTTATTCATTGTCGCAATTACCGAGCTTTGCTGATCAAGCAAATGATTGACCATCGCTGAATTGAGAAACCTGTACGCGAATGGCCGGAGGAATATGAACCCTATGCGCCAGGATGTAAACCGCCCATAACATCTAAAAATGTTGGGAATCGC
>FXXK01003022.1:0-14911 GCA_900184695.1 Betula pendula
GGGAGTACCATTGGTGGCCACGAAGTGTACCCTAGTTGGCCCAGGAGGGAGTAGCCACCGACTATCGCCAATTATAGAGAGTACCTACCAAGGTGCAGGGTTTGGAAAATGGTGACGGTCAACCCGAGATGAGTCAATTACTCTATAAGAGGGAAAGTAATCTAGCGCTAATACTTAACTAAAGAAAAACTAAAAGGACGTAATCATGTCAAGTGAGTGTATAAATTAGCGATATATCCCTTCAGACCCTTGCAATGCATGAAAGCGAAGGAAATGAATAAGGAACATGGTCACATGATAATATGTTAATAAAATATGCAATCCTTCTCTTAGACCCAAAATAATGTGTTTCTACTTTATACAAAATAATAATAATAATAATAATAATAATAATAATAATAATAATAATGTGTTTCATGGATTTCTAATAAATAGTATAAAAGTCAATAAATGAGGTATGGATAGAGCTTAAATTACACAAATCCGACTCAATAAATGTTTAACTAAATTTTAGCTAAAGGATCACCTTTTTCTATTTTACATGTCCATTTTTCAAACCATCCCTACTATTTATTTAGCATGTAGGTATTCTCCTTTCACTTCCATTTAAAATTTTATTATTAAGTCTACTTTCCCTTATTCCCAAAAAAGAGAGAGAAATCAATATCGCGATTATTATTATTATATTATTATTATTGTTATTATAGCTACAGATTTGTTGAGCTACAGCGTTTTGCAATTTGCCTGAGGCACGTAAATACAGCTTAGCAACATCTTAGCAATTTTGGTTAGTCGGATGTTTAATCCTTTTGGACAAATCTGCTACATAGCTAGATCAAGAATAACTTTTAACTATTTTGTTGAGGGGAAATGTTTATTCAACAACATTTCCAGAGGGCCCGTGAAAAAATAGTGCGAAGAATAAACACCACCTTTTAATTGCATATGGTTATTACATTCACGTGTTGGATCTTACTCAACTAACCCAACCAACGTGAAGTTCAACAACGCCGTGATGCCCCGCCCCTCAGCTACCTCAGCCCGCCGTCGCACCCTCCGGCCAACATTCCGCTTTGTTGAATTTCGAACTGTTGTACTTTTGTTCTTTTGTAGTGTTTTTCTAACAATTTCCTAATATCGGTTGTGAGAATAGTTGAAACTAGCTTGTTGAATCAACACCATACCCTTGATGATATTACCGGGTGTGACTTGGTTGCATAAATATAATGTTTTGTAGAAATCAAAACGGGATCGAGCTTGTTGTCCAGTAAATTACCTTTTCCTATGCAATGTGTTTTTAAATTTTAAAAAATGAGCATATATTTTCTATTATTGTTTTGTGACTTGGTAATCTTGGCGGCTCATAAGAGCATATGGATGTGCATTTTAAGTATAATATAGTTTCTATTGAGTACTGTAAAAAGTCCTCAATAAAATATTTTAAAAAAATATCATAATTCTTTTTAGCAAAGAAATGTCTTAATGTTTGTTTTTGTATTTGACGTTCACTGAACTATTATCACATTATATGAGCTACCTTAACTATATTCATACTCCTTGAATAATATAATTCACTTTTGAGTATGTTTGATTGGTAGGCTGCAAACTATTTGAACATGTTCAAGAGCTTGCTACATCTGAATTCACACTAGAGAAAGAGGAGGAGAAGGTTTGCAGGCAGAATCAATGGGCCTTTAGTGAAGACCTAAGATGAGCACATCTATTTTTTTATAGCTTATGTTTCTCTTTTGTGTTGAGGAGAGAGGATGTTGTTTCTACCTATCCAAGACTTCTCAAGTTACTGAAGTACTATTATGGGTGTCATTGCCTAGACAATGGTGGATTTACTTAAATCTCAATCCTGCTTGTTCCCATATATTTTCTTATGTATAATGTTCAATGCATCTCTTTTACTATGTTAACATGTGCCAATCTTTTATTTTTTATTTTAAAAAATATATTATTAGTGACGACAGTGCACAATTGTTGCTGATATACTTATGATCAACCACGATTGTGTGCAGTTTTCGCTGATGATGTACATATCACTAACAATGACAACATGTTGTTGCTGAAAGGATTAAAATCTAATAGGAGTGATATCAGCAATGCCTGAATGTCGTCATTGATAACTTGATATCAGCAATGACAAGTCACCTCGCGTGAGTCATTTTTAATGACAACATGTAATGTTATCTGCAATGACATTTGTCATCACTGATAGTAATTAGTAACGATGACTTTGAGAGTCGTTGGTAATAAGGTTTTCTCGACGGCGCAAATACGACGACTTATGATGAGTGAACAATATTGGCTTTTTCTATAATGACACAGATTGCAAATTTTATCATGCAATGTTCACCTCTTACTATATCTAGGAAGATCAATTTTTTTTCTATAGTACACCTGTGTGTTGGGAATAAACATGCAAATCAAAAATTTTGCACAGCAAAAAAAATCTATTCCCTAATCAAGATCAACTCTATGAAGAACATGTGAAGAACAATACTATTTAAAATTAAACTAACAAAAACATAAAATACTTACTTGCAAACTAGGACCACGCCTTGGCTTTTGAGCAATGAATCCATGCTGCTCCAAAAACATCAAGAACACCTCCAAGAACACCAACAGATCTTCTCACCAATGACTAGAAATAACCAAGAGTGTGGGCTCTTTCTAGTTTTTCAAATCTTAAACTTAGTTTTTTTGAGAGTTAACTCAATAGAACTTTTAATTCTTAGCAAAAGCTAAAAGAATTATTATTGGAGTGATTTGCTAGAGCTACAAGCACCTTTATTTATATCCAAAACTGTAGCGATCGAGTAGAAACTGTAAAATAGCAATGTGGGATTGCATCCCACTACATGTAGTGGACGGCTAGGGTTAGAGAAAACCCTAGCCTCGACTTAATGTGATATATGGCCATGGGTAGGGTTTAGTAACCCTAGCCCATGCGCCTACTTGCTTCCCTTGAGCTTGGGTTTTATCCCAAGCTCGGTCTCCTATGCATCTCTGTACAGTTTTCCTTTGGCCCATATTTTAATAAATTAAAACAACATGCTTATATTAAATAAGCCCATGTCTTAATTAAAATATCTTGTCAAATAATTAAGCTCATGTTTTATTAAATTAAAACAACCTACTTAATAAATAAAAAAGCCTATGGTTTAATAAATTAAAACAACCTACTTAATAAATAAATAAAAGCATGTCTTTAGTTAATTTACAATAGTTTGATGAGGGACTTGAAGGAAAAAATATTTCCAGCTAAAATAATCTCTGACTATCCCAAGTCACTATTTAATTATAATAAATACCACTACATTATTGTGACTGTACTCCAAAAAATATTTTTAATTAAATCAACAAAGTTCCTTTTGATTAACTTATGGATGAGTATGATTCCTCCATAAAATCTTTCATAGACGAATTAGGATTGTGATACTGTCATACTATATTTTCTACCTCTTATTCTTTGAGTACCAGATTCTTACCTTATTACTCTCTCTCCTATGAATACTCCATTCACTAGATAATCTATTTTGAAATTCTCTTTCCAAAATGTTCTGGTCAGAGACTGAGAATAATCCCGTATAAAATCTTATTCAATGAGAGATTTCTTGTCATTTTCTACTTAAAATGATTTGGTTCCTTATTGAGTAAAACTCTTCTCACGATGCTACATGTGATCACCAAACACATAAATAATGTTGACCCACGTTTAAGGCCTCAATCTACAATCTATCAAAGTGAAGACACTTGATATCTGAGTTCGCTTTCTCTCAAAATTTAGAATCACAAGTATAAGTAGTTTGAAAGTTATTGTCTTTTTTTAAGGACAATATTTTTCTGGAAAGACAATTCCCAATCTGTTCAGTGTATACAACCCTATACACCTACACATCAACCTAAAGTATACACTTCGCCTAATTAAGGTAAATCACACAATTGATGCATAACAGTCGTATTAATGGAATGTCCAGTTCTATTATGACTGCGAACAAATGAATTTCAGTAATACAAGGCTTATGGTCGTAGACCTTGTGTAACAAAAGCCTTTCTCACCCATAGCCCATATCCAATATATTCTCTAGACCTTTTGTATGGGGACAATCATAAAAAATCATACAAAAGATTATATGCCATATGCTCATTTATTTAATCAATAAATAGTAATAATCATTCATAATAAAACAAATACCAAACTCTTAATGTCAAGATGTAAATAACTTAAAATTTAGGGCATAATCCCCAACACTGTGCTTACTGCTTAGTGACTCAAGAGAGAATTATGAAATTAAGAACAAGTCCTAGTTCAACTAGTATGTGGTCAATTTGGACCTCAAGGATGTACTATCCTCACAAATGATTGTCCACCAAGTGCTTACATATATAGGCAAACTCAAACTCATTGCAATCAATTTTCGCATAAAACTTTGCAACCATCGTCTATACTTTTAATCGCCATTTATGCACCAATGTGAAAATCCACACATAAAATCAATCCTCTTGCATAGTTCACACAAAATGTATTCCTATGTGATTTCAAAGCATTAAGAACAAAATAGGATATTATGCACTTAAATAGGACCTCACATTTGTTTTTTTTATTTAAAAAACAAAAAGCACACAATCAATGCATTAATGCATGAGAAACAAAAACCAAAAAACAAAAAGGTGATAAGTGACAATGAAAAAAATGATATGCATGAGGATAATGTATATGACTTTAAGTGCAATCCTAGGGATGTGATGCAATAACCTAAGTCAATCCAATATCATTACCCTCCCTCAAAGAGTGGATGTGATCACATTTTATCACCCAACCCTTCTTGATTGTAGTCTGTGGGTAGTGCCTTATGACTTATAACCTTTTAATTTTCCAAAACATTTAACCTAGCCAAAATACATTTAATTAACTTAAAAAACCCTTTTTTATTACTCCTCTAATAGGAATTCTTAATCACACGGTCTTGGGGTCTCAACATAGAATATATAGTTTGGTAAGATGTGACCAACTCTACTAAAATGGTGGCATATAGGGACAAATCTAGATCTAACTTGTCTAGTAGGAGGAGGTTCTAACTTGGGCTTAGACAAATTATCACACACAACATTTTTACCCTTATTAGAAGGAAGAAATCTAAGATTTTAAATCAAATTTGGTTATAATTAAAATTCCTAGTGGCTAGTCCGGTCGAATGAGATTTAAGTACTTTCAATTGAACTACTAGAGTATCATGGATTTAGTTCGAGGCTCTTGGGTTTAAGTATAGAATCACTTTGCAGCACTTCGCTCAAATAGAATGTGACCAATCCTTCGAATGAACGTCTCAGTTTTTAGTACTAGGACTTGATGTAATGGTTTGGTTGAATGAGCTTCGACCCAGCTATTGACCGAAGTCTTCCAAACTTAATTTCTGGCTTCTTTAAACCGCCTTTTGACACCGACTCAATCCTAAATCTTATAATTCTAATATAACATGTTTTGACTCTAAATTTGCCAATACTATAAACCTAACAGATATAATTTAGTGTCCAACGTTGTTGTACTAAACCTAATAAATTTAACATATCAAGCTGAAAAAGGGAAAAAAGAAAAACGTTATAGATGAGGCATCTGAACATAGAGCTAACAAATTTTTATTTATCACACAAGGTTGTAAGTCGATCGAGTGATGTGATTATTTGAATATATTAGGCATCTGGCATTTTTTAATGTGACAAACATCCATTTCTTCATGCTATACGGAAAGGATAATATCCTTTACACATCACTTCAAATATATATATATATATATATATTGCACATTTTTTGTGTACAAAACATATTATTTATATCATATCCTATTACGTTTAATTTGTAATCAACAATATAAATGAGAGGTTTGTGGAAGACAAAATAGAAGGTGTCCATTAATTAATATTTCCACATTAAAGGTACGTAGAAAAACTGCTTTGATCTTTCTCACACACATTCTTTACGCAAATAAACTCATCTTTTCCTTAGATGCATTTGTTGTATCTTCTATAACACTATTTCAGCTCACTATATATATGCCTATAGATCTTGAACAGTTTCTTTTACATTAAAGTGAATACATTGTGCATTTACCGTTTTAGCTTCCTTTCAGTGGTTGTTATAGTTTTCTAGGGGGATCCAAATAGGTTTGAGGAACCTCATGAAGTTCATGCACCTTTTAAAAGGATTGAGGGACCTCTTGAAATGGAAAAGCCCTCGGCCCTCGGCCTTTGGAGAAAGCCTTTGGAAATTGGAGAAGCTCTCGGAATTTTGGAGTTGCCCTCGGAATTTGGGAAAAGCCTTTGAAATTTGGAGGAGCCCTCAGAATTTTGGGGTAGTCCTCAGATTTTTTAAATTGCCCTCGGCCCTTGGAGAAAGCCCTCGGAATTTGGAGATAGCCTTCGGAATTTGGAGTAGCCCTCGACCCTTGGAGAAAGCCCTCGGAATTTGGAGATAGCCTTCGGAATTTGGGGAAAGCCCTCAGAATTGTGGGGTGCCCTTGGATTTTTGGTGGTGCCCTCAAAATTTTGGAAAAGCCCTTGGCCCTCAGCCCTTAGAGAAAGCCTTCGGAAATTGGAGAAGCTCTCGGAATTTTGGAGTTGCCCTCGGAATTTGGGAGAAGCCTTTGAAATTTGGAGGAGCCCTTGGAATTTTGGGGTAGTCCTCGGATTTTTTAAGTTGCTCTCGGCCCTTGGAGAAAGCCCTCAGAATTCGGAGATAGCCTCGGAATTTAGAGTAGCTCTCGGCCCTTGGAGAAAGCCCTCGAAATTTGGGGAAGCCTCGGCCCTTGGCCCTGGGAGAAAGCTCTTAGAATTTGGAGATAGCCCTCAAATTTTTGGGAAGGCCCTCGCGCCCTCGCCCTTGGAGAAAGCTCTTATAAACCTTTGACTTTTGGAAAGAGATGTTGTAAACTTGAAAAAGGGAGCTTGAGCCTTTTTGCAGGAAGATGCTGTGTCCTTCTTAATGGCGGTGTCCCCCTTTTTTTTTTTTTAAAGAATATGCCGTGTACTTGAAAGAGGGAGTGCCTCATGGTGAGAAAGCTCTCAGAAGATGCCATCATTGTCCTCAGTAATTTTTTTTGCAGGAGATGCCGTGTCCTCCTTAATGTCGTGTTCTTTTTTTTTTCTTTTTTTGAGAATATGCCGTGTACTTGAAAAAGGGAGCGCCTCATGGTGAGAAAGCTCTGGGAAGATGCCATCACTGTCCTCGGTAATTTTTTGCAGGAGATGTCGTGTACATTTTTAGAGAAGATGTCATGTGCCCCATGGTGAAAAAGCCCTCGGAAGATGCCATGTACATTTTTTTTTTTTTAGAGAAGATGCCCGTGATCTCGCCTGGGCCGGTGAGGTGG
Organism: Betula pendula; assembly: GCA_900184695.1. NCBI lineage: Eukaryota > Viridiplantae > Streptophyta > Magnoliopsida > Fagales > Betulaceae > Betula > Betula pendula. The sequence continues at coordinate 7,377 of FXXK01003022.1, forward strand.
TGGATTTAAACAGAGCTTCGGTGGTGGAAAGGGTTTTTACGCTTGTGCTTCTCTCAGGTGTGGGGAGGGTGCGGCGGTGGCGAGCTTGTTGAAGCCGAGATTGGAGAAGGTCTCAGGGAGAGGAGCCGTAGAGAGGAAGAACAAGTGGTTTTGGGGGGAGTTGCGGTTTGGCTTTTGGTGGAATTGAAGCTTTGCTCATGCCCTTTAATGGTGGTAGCGCTAGAGAGGCAAAAAGGTTTTTTTTAAGAGAAAGTGTATATACCTGCTCTGGAAAGGCCTAAAGCTCGGCTTAGATCTGTGCAGATTTCTATGGGAGGGTGCAGATCCACTCCAGGAGAGTGCATATTTGCCATTGTTGAAGCAGAAATCCTACAGACGAGGAGATCGACGTAGCTGAGGTGGTGGCGTCGTGCCAATTGCTGGAGTGCAGACGGATGCTTTCCTGGTTACCGTGAAAGTCGTGGTTTACAGCCCTTGCGATGTGGATTTGCTATTGGTGGACGCCATCGGTGAGGACCTTGGCAGAGCCAATGGCGTTGTTGCTGGTGGTGAGCGAGGTCTGGATCTTGGAGCCGAAAGGAGCTTTCGGAGGTAGCTAATGGCGAAATCGGAGTTGGAAGACAAGGCAAAGGTGGCCGATGCTCAGTTGGGGAATAGCGGCGGAGTCAGACGATGGAGTTCATTGGACGCCGAGTCCGACGACGTGGCGGCGACGGCAAATGTTGTGGCGGAAATGGTGGAGAGCCTTCTGCCATTCACAGACTTGGGACGTGGAATGCAGCGCCACTTCGGTGAGTCGGTGAGGTTCTGGAGATGCCGTGTGGTTCTGCTATGGCGTGAGGAGTGCTTGGAGGACAGCCTCATCTCCAAGACCCTAAGCACTGACTGCAAAGCCGTGGTTCTAGGATTCGGCCCTTCTCAGCCTTCCCTTCTTCAACCGTGTGATCTGAATTTCAATTTGATCTGCTACTATAACTTTCTCCAACATATATGTCAGATTTGTCAATGATGAGCGCAGATCTACCATTGATGAACGCACATCCGCATGGGAGAGTGCAGATCTGCCATTGCTCAAGCAGATGTTCAGACGGATCCTCCTCTGGTCACCGGCCTGAAGCCTTTGTTCGTTGGAGTCCGAAATCCATGGTAAGAGGAAGTCGGACTTCCCACAGATGGCGCCAACTGTAGAGGTCTGATTTTCTACAGTGGCTTTAGGCCGCCTTCCAAGGAGGAGCTCCGCCTGCAAAATGAGAAAAAACCATTAGAGTGGCCCACTGGCGCTTGTCAGTGGGGCCCCTCCGATGGTTAAGTCAGTTGGAGAAGAGAGGAGAGGAAAGCAGAGAGAGAGATGGTTGTGGGTGTGAGATAATACCTGGGTCCTTTATATATATATATGACACCCTTGGCCCTCTAACATACTTTTTGGGCTGTGACCTGGTGACATAGGCCTTAGGTAATTCCTAGGCCGTACATTAATAAAAGAAGGAAAAAAGTAAATGCAGTGCAATTAGTTGCAAACATTCCACTTTTTCACTTGTTTACACGTTTACAACTACGGTACCATAAATGTATAGAATCTCAATTAATTAATTAAGTCTCTGGCAGAGGACCTAATTCTTGCATTAGCAACATGTGGGCTCCGCAAAACTACTTTGTTGTTTTGTCATCGGTTGGGTACGTGTTGGTAGGACCTTAAAGTTGGTCATATGTTTTGTCTCGCCTCGTTGCTTGGTTTTTACGGACGCGTGTGAATAGGCCTGTAAACGAACCAAGCCGGGCCGAGCTTTGGCAATTCCGACTCGGCTCGTTTAACATACCCATTAAACGAGCCGAACTTAAGTTTGAGCCAAGTACAAAAACCCCAACTCAAACTCGACTCGCAGAACAATATTTCAACTTGAACTCGAGTTCACTTAAGCTCAGGCTCACTTAAGAATCTTAGTCGAGCCGAGCCAAGGCTCGGCTTGTTCTCAATAAAAAGGCCTTTTAGCCTTAAATCAGCTGGGCCGTCTAAAATGGACAAATTATTGTCCCGAAAATTTTGTTTTCCCAACTCTTCTCAGTCAACTTGACTTAACAAGTCAACTGGGAAGATGTGAAGATATGAAAATGCCTTACCTAACTATCTGACCAGCACCCTGTTTTAAAGGTGTCAAATGTGAGGATGCCTTCTAATTTTTTCGATGTGGGACAAACTCACAAAGGCAAAAGTGAGGATGCCTTCTAGCAGACACTAGGTCACAAGGTGACCCAAACGTGGGTCAGCAGACCCATGGCAAGGTCACTTGTGACCCTGCCGAGGGTCTGCTGACCCACAGCAGGGTCACTGGTGACCCACGATGGGTCACGGTGACCCACTTTTGGGTTCACTGATGACCCTTCGTGAGTCACGGCGTGACCCTTCATAGGTCAGTCCGTGACCCACGTTTGGGTCACCTTGTGACCCATCGTGGGTCACGGGTGACCCAGCCGTGGGTCACCAGACCACTGGTGGAGGTCACGGCTGACCCAATATAGGTCACGCCGTGACCCTTGGTGGGTCACGATGAGGTGACTCACGGCGGTGGGTCACCCCGTGACCCTTCGTGGGTCACAGTGACCCACGTTTGGGTCACCTTGTGACCCATCGTGGGTCACCAGACCCACGCTGGGTCACAGGTGACCCACGTTGGGTCACCTAAAAATTTTTTTAAAAAAAATCAAAAAATTAAGGGTAAAAACCATAAAATCCTAACGGAGATGGGGGCATTGCAAAAAATTCAAAAACTTGAATACACTAAATTGAGAAACTTTAAAAAGTACATTGCAAAAGTTGTGATATTTTCGAAAGAGTAAGTAAAGTTATTCATATTATCTATTTAGTTAACATGTTTGATGTTACACACTGTTAGGGATTGAGCCTAAAGCTACAGTTAGGCCCACACCCAACTCTCTTGTAGCGCGGCCCGTGCAGGTCAAGCCCAGGTCCGCCTCACTACCGACCATGGTAACCGAACCCCTAGGTTCGGTTTTGTGTCTTAGACCTGGCCGAACTCCTATGTTCGGTTCCGCATAGCAAACCCGGCAGAACCCCTAGGTTCGGTTCCGGTCTAAAAGGAGCTCCGCCGACCCCCAGGGTTCGACTCCCGCATGGTAAGGTTAATGACCTGTTATGAAGAAGGGACAAGCCCCATTATGGCTAGCATTTATGATCGCCGACCTCGGTAATTGTGCCCGCAAGTTACCGATGCCTACTAAACCCATCAAGGCATGATTGATGTGACAAGCAAACAGGAATTTACATACCGTGGGCCGCACCGCTACGTCTACGGCACGTGGAACAATCTTTAATGACCCGTATGGGCATAGTCGACTAAGAGAAAACACAAGGGGCCCACGGAAAGGGTTCATTAAGATGAGCCTTCGGGGAAGCAGCCACTATATAAGGAGGAGGGATAGGTTCGGCAAACGGTACGTATGTTTTTACAAAAGAATCACTCTAAGTCTTTTCTCTCAAAAAAGATAAGAATCTGACTTAGGCATCGCGAGCTATCCCCCGCCGGCAACCCCGGCAAGCTTCTTGTGTCTGACGTTTTCTCTGTTCTACAGTTACCGTACAGCGGGGAGTCGGAAATTGCTTCAACAGTTTGGCGCCGTCTGTGGAACGATATTTCTTACTACAAAACCGATCCGACTGCAATGGGTTATCGAAGAAACTTCACAAGCTTCCCCAACCCAGCGTGGGAAGGGCCGGGCAACGCGGTTTGGTTCCGGAAACCCTCATTTTAGACAAAGGAACTAGCTGGCCTGCTCAGCTTTCGGCAGCAGGAGATGCTTCCCAGACCCCAAAGAGGCCAGAATGCAACAAATGGCCGAGGAGATAGAAGATCTTAAGCGTGGATGACGCAGTCCCTCGTCCGCAGCTGTGCTCCTAGCCCGCATGGTAGGGTGAACGTAGAGGGACAATCCATTCAGCGAAATGACTCTGATGAACTCAGCGGCTGATGAAGAGGAATATGTACGCGTGGAAGGCACGCGAGGTGAAGGCCGTCATGATGGAAGTCGACAAACCGAGAAGGAGGTCAGCGCGTCAGGCGAATGACCAACGCCACCCCAAGGATCAAATGAAGCCAGACAAGCGGCGCACAACATCGTCGCCGCCAGCAAAACGAGCGTCGTTACTAAAGAGTGGTGCACATAGGCGTCGCCTGAACTTCGAAGAGGAAAACCGTCGGCCCTGAGCCGGGACACTTCCAAGATTAACCCCCCCTCCGCACGAAGACAGCCATGCCCCTAATTAGGGGCTTAGAAGCCAAGCTACGACGCAGCACTTCTCGACATGGGAAGAGGAAGCAGTCTGCGGTCGACTCAATTCTCCAACGTGCCCGGTTCGGTTTTTACACCGCGCGTAATGAGTTATCCAGTTGCTACCCGGTTCAAGGTCCCTCCCGTTAAAAACATGACGGATACGGGTGGATCCAGTAGGCCATATTGAAGTCTTATAAGGCCCACATCCGACTTGCACGCGACGACTGATGAGATAGCCTGTCGCGCGTTCCCTCACCTTGGAGGGTAGTGCCCAGGAGTGGTTTGGGGGATTGCCATCCAGCTCCATTGATAGTTTTCGAAGACCTTGGGGAAAAACTTCCTCACGCAGTTTCTCGCGTCGAAAAGGCGCAAGAACCGCTTCAGTTTATGCTGGCTCTGAAGCAAGGGGAGAACGAACCCCTCAAAGACTACCTCCAGAGGTTCAATAAGGAGAGAGTTGAAGAGGAGGATTATGTCCGAAAGCATAGTTTTGACTGCGCTATAACGGAGTCCACCACAAGGGACCTTTCGTCCTAGAGCTGGCTAAAAAAAGACCTCCTACACTTACGGAGTTCATGGAGAAAGCCGAAGTAATTCATCAACCAGGAGGAGATGATGGAGGATGTACGCAGAAAGAGACTCGGAAGCGCCAAAGAGCAGGTAAGAAGAAAGAGTTCAGCAGAGGAGAAGGAGCTTCCAGCCGTGGAAAAGGTTCGAGAACAAGGGCGAGAAGCTGGCCGGAGAAAAAGAACCCGTAACTGAGCGCGGATTGACTAATTGTACTCCGCGGACACAACGTGGGCGGGAGATACGGATCCAACTGGAAGTAGGCTTGTAATATATGCTTCAAATATTGGCGGTAAGGCACCACTCATAAGAAGAGATATTGCACTGCCCACTCACCGGTATATCATACGCGAAGGCATAAATAGCTGGCAGACTTGATACATTCAAGTCGAAGCATATGGTCCTACGGAGATCGAGGAAAGTGCCGTTCTATCTCGCCTTTGCGGGGGAAGATATGATGTATATTATAAAACGGAAGACAATCAAAAAAGGAGAGTATAGTCATGTGCATCACAGGTTATAAAATATTTTGAGGGCGCTAAATATAAAAACGATTACCTATTTACACAAATGTATGATAAATATGTTCCTGTAAACGCGAGAAATCAACCCCCTCTATGAATGAGGAAATATATAAAGAGTATTAACGCTCTGCAGCTCTAATTGCGAATCCTAACAATCCGGAACCTTGGACAAGTACCTAAGCTAATTACAAAACTCCATCCTGGCATGCGTTAATGCATATATCGGATAGGCACGCAGATGACTGCAGTCTTACTCATCAACTACCCCAAATCTAGAAATCCACAAAAAACGAAATAAAAAAACGTAAAAGAACCACCGTTATAGATATAACAAGTCGAGCCTAAAAAGCACGCAAACCACAGAGAAGAACCTAAACAATAATCGCAGCCTGTCAGCTGATGGGCGCCGAGAACAAATCCACCGGGCGGACAGTGCACCAGACATGGCCCGTAAGCTATAGGAAACGATTCGCTCCCAAATGTTTCACGTACAGCAGCCCGAATAGGCACCTCGAAGAATCCCATGCCAGTATAAAACGCCCATCGGTGTAGATACATTAATACCAAATTGCACTTCGAAGGTGGTTTCAAGCGGCTGGCGGTTCGTCTAACGGCAAATATCAGCAAGGAGAGTTACCCAGGAATGAACTGTGTCCTCCCGCGACGATCGGTACGCATCCTAACTCTGTGAATAGGCACATCCTAAAAGAGACAATGCGCAGGCTGTGAGTCACCGAAGCCGCTATAAATTCCCACAACCATTCCAAGAAGTCGCCACACTAACTTCCAAGACGATATACCAAAAAAGAACGTGTTTTCCATACCCGAGCGATGAGGCAACAGGCTGCTAATCACCCTGCCTCATACATAGGGGACCCTCCTCTAAACAAGTACACCCCCGATGTCATTAGAGATGAGCAACGCGCAAAAGTGTACGAGAACGAAGTAATTCATATTTCACTTCCATGTCTCATAGAAACGATGAGGAACTACGAACAAAAAAAGGTTCACAAGCCACCGCCCTCCCCCTCCTAGTAGGCTCACAGAGGGAGCAAGATAACCCTCCAATCACAGACCAAAGTAGACAAGTAGCTTGTCCACTACCCACATCACTTTCAACAACCGACACAGGCACACCTAAGGAGAAGCACCCAACAAAAATGACCAAACGAGATTCTTGGTACGATTGAGTAAAAAATCCACACGAAACACCAGTACAGACCTATCAACAGATATATACCTGGACACAAGGGCGCGACCCTCAAACAAGTATGATGGCCGAAAGTCATTGTCACCACTACCAACATTGAAATGACAGAATATCTGCACCACAACCAACCAAGAATCCACGTCTCAAAAGTGAGAGGTGGTGTAGGGAGACCAGAAGGAGCTTCGGCATGCTACAATCTGACTATAACTCAAAAAGCCCTCAAAGCACAGAGTTAACCCTGCACAACATTTATATTATCTACTAGGGGGACTATACATAGAGGAGAGGCATACAATCACAGAGAGGCCAGAGAGCTTTCACCTACGTATAAGACTTTGCATACCTGTATAACGTGTGCCATGGAGGATGTACCAGTAAACCGCGTAATTAGTGAATGATTAATCGGTGTCGAAACTACACTTAACAGAGAAGTGTTTAAAAGACTGAATAAACTTTCTGAATTCTGTGAACCGACAAAATACGCAGATAGGTTAATGCCACATAAAGAATTAATGTCATCAATCAGATAGACAATAATAGCCAGGGCAAGTATGGAACCGGCCATTAAACTTGTCCAAGTTAAGAAAAAAGCAACCCCACCCCACAGCACAACAACCCCCCCACACCCACCCCCCCCACACCCCCCACCCACCCCCACCCCACTAGTCAGGAGTGATAACATCGCCTGCGCGGAAACCTAGTCAAGACAAAAGAAGAAAGAAATATTCGCGCCATACTGAGCGGGAAGAAACAGTAAAAGCCATAGCCGGTAAAATGAAGAGACGTAGAAATTACGATAACTTGATGGAGTGCCGATATCAATTAGGAGGTCGCACTACCCCTGAAATGGTAGCAAATGTATGTAAATAACGAACGATGCAACAGGGAATAGTCAAGCAAACCCTACCGGGAATGATGACGGAGTATGTAGCGGTGAGATTCACGGG
>FXXK01003023.1:8328-18460 GCA_900184695.1 Betula pendula
AATAAGACTTGTATTGATAAATGGAGAGAAGAAATAGAAGCTTATAGAGAGAGGAATATGTAATTGAATAAATTATTTAGAAACTTTCAATATTCTTAACATTAATTTTATTTTTGTTCCATTTTATTTTGAACGTTGGAGTACTCCAAAAATAAATGCTATATTTTTGAATGTTGGGTGTGAACAGGAGCTATTATTTGATTCTCTTATTTAATGCTATCAATTTTACCGTAATTTAGGACTATAATTAGAGAATATTGACTATATATAATTACTTATTTACCATAATTATTAATTAATTAGGTGTGGGACCAAAGCTATTATTAATTAATTATGTGTGGACCGAAGCTACTATTAATTACTAATTTACATTTAACCATAATTTAGGGCCTTAATTATAGAATATTGACTATAACTACTTCTTTCTATTATTTCTTTATTTTTTTGCTTTTTACTTATTCTCATAACCATATATAATTTATAGTTGACAAGTCAATTGTAACCACAACAGTGGCCATTATGTAAAAGTTATATTTATCATCACTAGTCATACCAAATAAGTTAAAGCATCAAATAAGCTACATATCCATTGTTGAAACACCAAATACAATATTCAATTATGAAACAAAAACATCATTGGCCCAAAGCCATGTACAACGTAAATGTAACAAAAAGACCCAACATAACTAATAATATCCTGAAACTTTTAGAACTACTATAATGAAGCAGAGTAAGCACAACTTGCTACAATATGCTACATTATGCATCTGATTGTTACCGAAGGTTTTCAATTATGGGCATGAATTCTGCAATCTCTTGTCTTAGTGCCGCGCGTTGTTGTTCATCTTCTTGTATACAACAAACAATTATAACATAGTTAACAAACCCAAAGGAATGTAGTACAACATAACGAACTTCAAGAAATAGATGGACTATAACTTAACCTCTCGTTGTTGCTTCAACTCTGCTACCTCTGACTTTAGTGTCGTGCTTTGTTATTCATCGTCCTGTATACAATAAACAATTATAACATAGTTAACGAAACCAAAGGAATGTAGTACAACATAACGAACTTCAAGAAATAGATGGACTATAACTTAACCTCTCATTGTTGCCTCAACTCTGCTACCTCCGACCATAGTGCAACAATTTCGTGTGCATCTTCTTGTTTAGAGGCACGAATAGAAGATTGTGAACTACCATGACCTGAAAGGGACGAAGGGGTAGGCCCAAGTCCCAACCCACGTACACGATCGTTTCGTTCCTGACCCATAAACTTTAAGTATGTATCATTTCGATGGTACAGTATGCTGCCTATTTTGGTACCCTCTTGCGAGATTGGAGACTCCTGTGTTAAGGCCTCCTCCATCTGAGACTGTAACCAAGTCAAGACATGGAAAACAATAGTAAGCACATTAAGCTTAGTGACTAAATAAATAAATATAAAACAATACTAGTTACTTAGTAGTATTAAATAAGACGTACAACAATTTCTCCCGTCTTTGTGCTCACAGGTGTGCCATATTTATGCTTATGTGTGGCAATAAAGACTTGGGACTTGCTTGGCGTAACTCCAGTAGCTTTCCCCTAAACAATTCAAGATATAATGTTTGTAAGCAAAATCAAGAACTTAAATTGTATTAATAACAAAATAATTACCATTTCGTGGGCACATTGCGCAAAGCTTTTTGCCCCAGAAGTGTGTTTGATTTTTTGCTTTGATCGGCTCTCCTGTGCCGTTTTCGCCTTATCCTACATCCACAATGTAATAATGGTAAATATTTTGTGTTTTATGGTTGCTTATAGATTATTTTTATAGGGATATGTTTTGTACCTGTACTTTTTCATCTTTCCAATAGTCTACAAGACTCGCAAAACGTCTGATATCAATTTTAGATGGGTCAGCACTCGCCACTATTTCCGCAGCAGTTAAAGAACTGTTGAAATAAAAACTCTTCAATTCAGCCCGATAGCCCCGTAATTGCTTTGCCATGTTTTGCATTACCCATTTCTTGATTATCATATCTTGGTGTTCCAGTATCAAAAACTTTTTCTACAATAAAATAAAAGCAACAATATTATTGTTTCAGTTTAACAATAGTTACAAAATATTTAGAAGACGCTAACGTAAAAGCAGAAGTTCAATACCTGTAGTATGCTCCATGCGTCCTCCTTGTGTTTTTGAGGGACATTCCTCCAACCAGTATAATTTATAGGCATAATGTTCTTATCCTTAACAAGTGTGCCAGCGAAAAGACTAAAAGTCCCGCCCTCATTTCCAATTGGCTGGCCCAACCCATTACATTCAAGAATTACTTTTTCATCATCCGGTAAATTCCATATGTCTACCATGCGGGTAACACCTCACTTTCTCTTATTGGCTGCAGTATCTGTAGAAAATAAAAATAATGTGAGAGTTTAGAAAACATATTTCGATTGATCAAAAAAATTAAAGAAACACAACCATGTGTCACACATACTGATAGTGTTTATCTCCACAGGCATGCTAAGTGTTTGCGCCGGATCCTCGCTAGGGGAAAATACATTTAAATCATCGTTGCTAGTGTCTCTTTGGAGTAAAGGTCCCTCCCCTGTGGAATTAGGCTGTGTAGGGGCCTCAACAGGCTGTGAAGATCGGGTAGTCCTCAATCACTTGTTCGGAGCCATATGCCTATAAAATTCAACATCATATTAGACTCATAACAACAAAGTACGCAATAAAAATATAAAATCATAAAAAATCACTAAAACACTTACATCCTCACACTTACATGGACATATGAACATTTCAAAAGACAATACATAACGACGACTATGTAGAGTCATTATGACTTTCATCGTGACGAATTTCATCTCTCAAGTCCTCAGGGATATCAATTGTTAGTCCTTCTATGCCATCTCGACCCCATACGAGATTATCAGTTGCAACCTCAAGTACTCCCTCAATGTTGAGGTTGAAATGCTCATTTTCACGATAGTCATCCACATCATCATCGTTCATGTGCCCTTGACCAACGTCAAATATGTCTCTTGGTTTTTTCTTCACAGCAACAACCTAGTTCGGGGTTCTTTCATCATGAACATAATATACTTGGGAAACTTGGGAAGACAATACGAACGGATAATCAGTAATCCGCTCTCCAGTGTGTATTTGATGTGAAAAATTCACAAGGTTAAAGTCAAATTCATCCTTCTTCACTGACTCTGGCAGCCGGGGTAATACTCTGAAAATTCAACAATGGGATATGGCAACGGCTTGAGGTCCAGGCCGACTGAACAAAGAGATAATATTTTGCTTTAATTTGGGCTTGATCGTATTATTTATATTGTTTTTTTTTTAATTATAATAATTTTAAACAAATCAACAAATTTTGATATTCCAGGAGATAAGGGATCAGCTCGTTCGAAATTTCAGGAAGAGTGGGCACGTTTTGCTCCTTCCTTCTAACAACTTTTGATGCAAAACGTTGAGATCCATTATATCTATCCCAGCGTTTAAGCAAAATCTATCGACAGAAATTCAAATACGCTAGCGTTTGCCCAAAACGCTGTACTAAGCATTCTTTAGCAGCGTTTTGGGTTAGGCGTTGCTAAAGAGAACGCCGGCCTTCCTTTTTTTTTTTTTGTTTTTGTTTTTGTTTTTGTTTTTGTTTTTGTTTTTGTTTTTGTTTTTGTTTTTGTTTTTTGTAGTGTGTTGTGACTGACGCTTCTTTGTACTGTTTCTTAAAAATAGTAAAATTTCGTTGTAACTCGGTGAACGTAACCTTTAATTAATGTTGAACCACATAAATTTCAGTGTCTTATAATTGATTATTTTTTCGTTTTTGCTTCTCACTGATTTTGAAAAATCGAAGAATTTTCCTAACATAATATAGAAGCCAGATAGCTTAACTACGACTTGCATAAACTTTTAAGACAACATAAGACCAAGTGAAAAGAACCAAACCTCCAATCCATGAACTTAGGCTGGGTGCATGGTTACAACCATTTGTGTTCATCACATTTTTATCTCATAATGTTGATATGGCAGTCCTAACTAATTTTTTATTTTTTTAGCAATGACTGATTCAATAATTGGTTGAATGTTCACCCTAACAGAAATAAATAGGTTTCGAAGTTTTGTGACACCAGCACACGCCCAGCCGTGTTAGTCAAGTCGTTGGGCTGATTTGAGCCCAGGCCCGATAGCCTCTCAAAGGGCTATTCGGCCCAGTCCTCATAATAAATCCTCAAAGAAGATAATGCTCACATACTTCACCTCATTTTGCATTTGTATAGGAGTTCATTTCAAAGATATACATAGAGAATCCAATATTAATATGCATCTCAATGTTTGAGCAGTTTGTACACAGTAAAAGGTTATTTGCGACATCAAAATTAGCCGTGAAAGATCCAATAGGAGGAGGAGTCCAAACAGCAAATTTGGAACCCTATTTGTCAACAAAACCGAAGCAACTTCGTTGAAACTTTTTTTATCAACCACGAGTATCCAACTCAATTTTCTAGAACCATAAAAGGTTAGAGTAATCTATTATCACCTTTTATTTTTTTATGGACCCAACAAACTTAATTATTATGCATCTCGTTTTCTCCAAGGGAAGACTGAGAATTAGTCATACTCAAAATTCTCATGTTAAGAAAAGGAATGAATTGAAATTGAAAGTTTTGTGGTAGGTTGGAGCTGCCCATAAACATTTTTTTTTTTAAAAATAAAAAATAAATATACAGACACCCACCCACCTTGGAGCATTTCAATTATTTTTATTAATTAAAAATAAAGTATAAATAAAACACATTTAGAATATATATGAAACTATCACAGTTAGAATGACAGAGCAGCTTCATGGATTCCGTGTTGGAATGGCAGAGCAGCTTCCATGTAATTACTCATCACCACCGATCAGCTGTTGACTCACCCAGTCAAAGAGAAAGAGAAGGCTCCGAGAAATTTCGTGGAGAACACTTAGGACATGTTTGGTACGCGGAATGACTATTTCAAGGAATAACCTTTATTAATAATAGAATGAATGTAATGCATTAGCCTTGAAATAGTCATTCTGATTACTATGAGAGAATGAATATTCATTCAATTGAAGGAATAGTCATTCCTCTTAAATTGAATGAATAATCATTTCATTATGACTATAAAAATATCAATTACAATACTAATTTATTACACTTATTTTTTTTAATAAGGGCTATTTCAAAGAATAATCATTCTGCGTACTAAACATAATCTTAGTTAAAAAAGACCATGTCTTTCAAATCAACAATAAAATCGGTAGAATTTACACAAGTTATTTTTTAAAAAATGTACGGAAATAATTAGAGATGTACCGAAAATGTAATAAAAGCATTCCGACTAGTATTCGGGACTAGACAGAACTTTCAACGTTACTTTTTTGCTTTCACATTAATTTTTTCGCCGACAGACCTGAAGTTATAGGTGAAGGCGGTAGGAAAGAGCATTAAGAGCAGTTGTAGCGTGCTCTGCTGTCACTCAAACTTCGTAACAGACATCAACTCTTCGCTGCCACGCAATCAATCATCACCACCGAGAGCCCAATCGGTATTAATAAACACTACTTGCTATTTTAGTGATCTCCATCGCCGATCCTTTCTCTCTCCTCACTTTCCCTCCTCCTCTCAACTCTCAAGTACCTAAAATCTCTCTCTTTTTCATTACCAAGAAACGAGCGTTAAACCCTCACCTAATTTCTCACTTCTCCCCCACTCTCCGACTCTCCGTCCCCTATGTATCACTCAACACCATGGATCGCGAACGAGGGCCAAACCAGCAGTGGCGAGACCCAACAAAGAAGGTACCGTTTTCCCCGCTCTCACAGATCAAATAGAAATGGTTAGGGGATCGGCTTGGGTGCTGCAACAGCACCCAAGCTGTAATAAAACAAGGGGTGAATTTGATTTCAATTTCTTTGAATCAAATTCACCCCTTATTTCATTTTGGATTAGGTGCTTTTAGCCTTTTACAGCACCCAAGCCAAATCCATGGTTAAAGTGTATGCATATTTATTTGTGTTTATGGCTGAATTAGCCCGGACAAAGGTCACTTAAACAGGGACAGAAATTAGCTACAAACTGGTTTGTAGCAATTAGCTACAAATCAGTCTAACAAAATGACATGTGCCCTTAACATGTGAGAAGCACATGTTTTTTATTAATGTTATTAAAAAAGCATGTGAGAAGCACATGTTATTAAAAAACACGTGCTTCTCACATGCTAAGGGACACATGTCATTTTATTAAACTAGTTTGTAGCTAATTGCTACAAACCAGTTTGTAGCTAATTTCTGTCCCTTAAACAGTTAATGACTTTGTACTCGAGAGTCGTCAAATATTTTTAGCTCTTCTTCGCTCTCGTCTCAACAAATGCAACCAAAACATTCAATCCAAAGCCACCCAAACACGGAAGAGAAAAGAAACCTTAGCAGAAAATGACAAACCATCAAGATTAAGTAACGCCATAGATAAAGAACATGCAATCAAGAACCGAAACGTGCCGAACAAAACTATTCTAATGAACCAGAGGCGACAGACACCCATCAGCAACCCTTAAAGGAAAAACCCAAAACCACAAGACTAAAACCCCATAACCATCCTCATGTTATACGCGAGAACCCGTTAGCCATCGAAGGCACAACAAACCAAGAAAGACCCCAATTACAATTCAGACCTAACACTACTCCAAGACAACAATACCATGTCAATGTCACTCCAACAATACCACCCGATACCAAAGCAAAAGCAACCACACACAAAGTAACAAAGACGCGAATCGCTCAAGACGATCTACAACATACCAAGCCAAACGCAAAATCAAAAAGCAAAGAAAGCATCAACCAAGAAAGAAACACCCGCAACATCAAAAGGCAAGACACTGCAGGAACCAACCCCCACCAAAACCACAATCGAGCCAGAAAAAATCCAAAAGAACAGACCATTCCAGGGCACCCAACACAGGCACTAACACAATCCAACAATCCACCAACACAACCAATAAGACAAAACAAACAACAAAGTAACAAAAAGAAAAAAGAAAAAATACCACACTACCAAAAGACACCACAAAGAATAAAACACAAAAACCATAATAACAAAATAGAAATACAAAAAAAACAAATTCCCCATGAAATGCCAGAAGACAATGTCCAAAAAAAACCCATAGTCACCGCAAAGAAGGACAATCATTGAAGGACAAACAAAAACAACCTAGAAAAAAAAAAAAAAAAAAAAAGAGCCACAAACTTAAACAAAGGCAAACATGAACGAAACCAGCTAATATCAACTCAAAAACTAAAACCCAACCAACAAAGAACAATAAAATTAAAGAAAAAAAAAGGAACAAAACATAAAAAAGACAAGACCAAGCAAAACCCACACGGCCAACAAGCAAACAATCCACCAGAAGACCCACTCCCACCCCCCCATATCGTTGAAACTCCCATGCCAGGCAAACCCCAAAGCCAATCGCGACATCCGAGAGCAACGAAAAAGGAAAAGGTGACCTACGGAACCTAACATGCACATCCACAACCATCAAGGCAACACCAGAAAACAGACCAGAAAACCCACAAGAATCACCACGAACAGCAGAAACGAAGCTACCCCGAAGCCGACTCGAAGCAATCCGATCAGCCAACGGAAAGGTATCAACAATCGCGTCCACCAAAACCAAGAAACACTGAATATGCAAGTAGCCCGAAAAGAGCACTGTGATACGGCACGACCCAAAACGGAAAAAAACAATGAGAACAAAGGGACAGAACAAGCAACCAAGACCGGGAAAAAAACCAGAGTAAACATAACAAAGCCAAATAGACCATCAAAACTACAACAACATAAAAAAAAAAAAAAGCTCACGTCACAACACCAACAAAAGGGGAAAAAATAAAATGGAAAGAAATCACCCCAAAGATCCTAAGACATTCCCCAAAAAAACTAAAAACAAAACACGTACAGATCAAACCTACACCGATCCAGACAAAAACTATCAGCATCATAAAAACTAAACAACCAACCCAAAAAAAGAATATAAATTAAAATGATGAAATCGTGACACACCAACGACAATCCAAAACATCACAAGCAAAAAGAAGACAAGACTAACAAAAAGACTTAACAGACCCGAGGGCTAAGAAGAAGATAAAACCAGACGCCAGGCCCTCAAAGGTAGGTAAAATAAAAACATATAAAATCCAATATACAACAAACACTAAACAAATACAAAACACGAAAAAAAACACTATACAAAAAAAAACATCCTACTTTAACAAAAAACCAAACTCAACCAACCAGGCCAAACAACCCCAGCAATCACGACGGCAAATGGAATGAATCACGAAAGAATAACACATAATAACCATCACCACTACCATACAAATAACCAATCAATGCACACAGCACATAAAGGAAAAAAAAAAAATAAGAAAGCCAAAAAAAGACACTCGAACAACAACAAGACAAATTAAGCACAAACGTACAAGCACAAACTATAAAAAAACAGCAACAAAGAAGCAGGTAAAACAGGCTCCACCGAAAACATAAAAAAAAAGCTCCACAGAGACAACATGTCAGTAACGAAACAACTACAAACCATGATAATCGCCCGAAGACCGCCGTCAACAGCCCAAAACACAAATAAAACAACACAACCATGAGTGTCGTAAAAAAACCACCAAAAAAAGGAATGACAAAAAAAAATCAAATCACCCCCTGAATAACTGTCTGTCAGCACCCAAGCGGACCCCCTAACATTCATACGAGCCGGAAACTACCTACGCCCACGCGGGCCCCTCCGACCAGAGAACATTAGAGGAGCGAAAGAAAGAATAGAGGGACCCCTGTAAGAAAGGAAGAGAAAACTAGAGAAGAGAGGAAAAGAAGAAAAGACGCAGAAGACTAAAAAGCAAGAAAAACCAGCCCGGTGAATGAGCCCAGCGAGAGTGATCTAGGGGGAGACCAGCAGAAAACCACAACGCCCAACCCCCCCCCACCAAACCCAGTCCGCAAAAAAAAGAAAGCAAAGAACGAAAGGTCAATCCCATACACGAATCATACACACCTCGATGACACAAAAAAATAACGAAAGCACCAAGGATTGAAAAGACACAACTAAGATGAGACCAAAAGACGAAATACCCATTAAAAAAAATAAGGAAAAAATCAAGAAAACAAAAAAGAATCACATAAGAAACTACTCAATGAAAAAGCACTCCAGAAAAAAGACACAACTAAGCAACACATCGAGACAAAGACCAGAACACCGCACCAAACACTGACGAAGGCCCCCACGGAAACCGAGCCGTCCCCGACGGAAGCAACACTTAGGAGAGAAACATGGAAACCCGCCGGCCAGCCAACACAATCCATGAACTGCCGCATCAACGTAGCATAAACAAAATTAACAAAGAATAAAAAAATGAAAGCCCAAAGTGGGTCAAAATAAAAAAAAAAAACACCCACCTACACAAAACCACAATTCACTTCAACAGGGATAGAGAACCAACCAGCCCCGAGAAACGAGATCATAAAGAAACCAAAAAAAAAAAGGGCGAAAACAACTCAAACTACGAAAAATGAACCGGTACTGAAAAAACAGGGTCAACGAAGGCCGACAAATAGCTCCCAAATCGACCCCCGTCCATGGATCTGCCGCAAGCTGATCGCACAAAACCCTACGACAAACGCCACACAACGGAGACCACAACCCGCCAGCGGAGCCCACAGGACGTAAAAGAACTCAACAAACCCAACAACCGAGGAAACAGGGCAGCAGAACTACCGCTAGGAACACAGCCAAACCTCCGAGACAGCTTGAAGCATCCCGCGCCAACAACGAGCCGAACACACAACACCCGCCGCCACGAACAACGCCGAACCGCACTCACCCCCTAGAACAACTCAAACCAATTGAACGACCACGCAGAAAACCAACAAACAGAATCACCGACCCCACACGCACAAACACACAGACGACAAAAAACGAGACACAAATGACACGCACCCAGCACAGGACTGAGGTGGCACAGCCCACTGGTAGCCCAAAAAAGAAAAGCAGTAAGCACGCCAAGCACTAATGAACCAATCCCCCACACACCACAGAAACAAAAAC
>FXXK01003024.1:0-20831 GCA_900184695.1 Betula pendula
ACAGAAGTCTTTTGCAAAATTGCCTCAAATGACATGGCTTCACCAAGGACGACTTGTCGTCAGGAGATCAGAGTAATTCTCACATAGAGTTAGACCTTCAATATTAAGACAGGATATTGCTAATCAGATTTTGGATATAAGAAGTTCAAATTACTTAGTTTGGATTAGGCAGAAAATGTGAGAGAGCTTTTATGGGGTCCCACTTGCCTCAAACAGTGGGTGGACTACCTGAAACTTGTTGAGGCTGGTGGATCCTATAGGAAGTCTCTCATATTTACTGTCCCGAATTGCTAGTAAACTAGATAGCAAAATTGCTTGGATCTTATCCTACTTATGAGCGCTTAGAATGAATGGCACCAAAATTATTGTTTTTACCAATTTCTGATCCATTTTCTCTTTGTATTCATTCAGTTGGCAGGATCCAAGAAGCATTGTTTGTGATTTTTTGCCTTTTACTGCTGGCGAAGTGATGGAAATTGCAATTAGAGAATGACAAAGAAGAGGAATTAATTCCATAACATGCATACAGTGTCTGGCTTTTATCGTTCAACAGAGACGGTAGTAGAGGCATCATTGACTCTAAATCATAATGTTAGATATCAGGAAGGTCCTGGCCTAAGCCATATACACGTTTGAATATTGATTTGAATATGTGATCCTAATTGTATAGGAGTTGGTAGTTTCAGCACTTTTTGTCATTGAGAATTCTTATTGTTGTTGCCTTACTGGGATCATAGATTATCAAGAAATCCCAGCAGAGCAAAAGCAAAAATATTTCATGATTATGAGAGATCAAAGGAGAAATTTGAGAATTGTATTGGAAGTATCCCAACTTTGGTTAACTCTGAGAAGAATACTCTTGGTTTTGTTTGTTTAACATTTAAGTACTGCAAAGAAACTTATGAATTTACTGTCAAAGGAATTCTACTTTTATATTCCAATTTTTGGAAATAATCATCCTAGTAATGGACTAACAAAAAAAGAAAGAAAGAAAAAAATCAATCCTCCCTTTTAAGAAAAACACAAATTTTATTTGTGTTACTTTTTATGTTCCCAGACTGCTCGATCTCGAAACCCCCCAATTACTATTCGATGAATTTATTCAAGAGCGTTCCAAATGCCTGCTTCCACGAGTTCACGCTCAGCACGTAGTTTGGGGCTAAGTATATTTTGTTCCATTTTTTTTTTTTTTTTTTGGTAATTTGGGATACAATTATAATTTTTTAAGGTTTATGGAATATTTATTTAGGATTAAAAAGCAGTTGCGGTTACGCAGTTTATTGGCTATAATCGTAACTCGTAACCGTAACCATAACCGCCTTAAGCGGTTATTCTAAAACACTAACCGCTTTGCTATAATTGATTTTGATAAATTAAGTTTTTTTAGCCTATTTTAGGTTTTAAGCCTTTTTTTGGGTTCACTTTAAATGTTTTTGCCCCTTTTTTTTGGGCCTTTTCAGGGCATTTTTTTTGGCTTGAAAAGAGTCTTTAGCACTTATCAAGCCCAATAAGCTTGTGAAAAAAAAAATAAATAAATAATAAACATTTCTGAAATAAAAATACAATCAAACCCATACTTCAAAAATTATAACAGAGAAGTCTTAAATCTGAAGAGCAACAATAACAGAGAGGTAAATTACAACAACATGAATACAATCAACACCAAATTACAACAATCTATCAAAGTGAAAGAAGTTAGAAGCATAAGCATGCTTCGGATGCTCTGCACTGCTCTCACATACAAGTCAGCAACTCAACAACCACAATTGCTCCATAATTCGCACAACACAGTTGAAAAATATTACCAAAATACAAATTTGTTCAAGGGCTGGTGTTACGAATATATCTGAAATAGGACAAAAAGATCCATTTGGCAGTGGTCTAAAGTTAAAGAATTTTTAAAATATAAAATTTAAAGCACAGAGATATTTGAACAACCATAAGCCACATGGACAAAGTTAGTAATTTTCTCTATATCTTATGTTAAATTGAAATATAGAATCACAAAATATTCCTAGCATATTTATAATAGCTAATATGGTAGCAAATATTATTATAATATTGAAAATATTATGTCACAAATATGGCATTATGGTAACGTATGACCATAAACGTAAGGTGCTCGATTAAATGCTAGAAAGGTGGAACACAAAAAATTCCATTTCCTTGAAACTAGACAGCATCAATAATGATTACAAAGTACAAATCATTGTCGTTGTCTTGCCAATTAGGGTGCCATTATTTCATTTTATTTCATGTTACTATGTTAGAGATTTTCACAAGCTTCAAATTTTCAAAACCCTGGCAATGTCTCGTCATTATGAAACAGAAACTTTAACATGTGTCTTGTTGTGTTTTATATCAAGTGTTGTGAATCTAATATCAGAGATAGAAGTGAAATATAGCTGTTCTGGTCTTCTTTATTGTGTACATATTTCTGTTTGTAAAAATCTCGTAGTTTGTTAGCTAATCTTCAGTTCTAGACTTCTTGGTTGTGCCCTTCTCTTTGGAGTTACGGCTGTGGCATAATGTTAAAGGCTATTATCTCTGATGAAATTATATGGCATCGAACGCTTCGTGATCTCGTATAAACCATTTTGAATGATTACCGGAAACAACCCACACACCAAACTGATGATATAGTTTTTGGTACTTGTAAGTTAGAAACTACAAACAATAAAAGAGATTAGACAGAAGAGTTAGTTGGACCGCGTTGACGGGAATAACTCTGATGCTTAAGTCAGTTATCATGTCGTGATGGATAATGACCGAATTCAAAGAGAGTTTGGTTAGCGCATGAGAATTGGATGATCCAAAAGTCACATTACTTGAATTGTGTGTGGCTTTTATATGAGCTGATGGTGGCTGGAATGTTCAATGAGGCATAGAGGGTGGGTTTCAGTACCCCTAGATCTTAGGATTGGAGAGTGGCACTGGAAGGATTGAGGGCCACGTGTCAGAGAGTTGTGGTGTCTATAGCCCTCGATTTATGGTGTTGAAGGGATGTTGGTTACGTCCAAGCATTGTAGCATGTCAAGTGAGCAATACCCGTACTTTGAAATAATTAGATATAGGATATAGTTCAAGGATCCCCATTTTAATGGGGGTCCAATCAATCCCTATTAGAACCTCATGAATTACGGTGACAGTTGGTCCCTAAACATCGATAAGTCTGATTCTGCATCGATGGTGAGCTTTTGATGGCTAGGCATGATATTAGGCCTCGATCCGGTAATGGGCCTTAATTAGCTAAGATCTGTTTTTGGATTGATACTGATCATGAAATTGAAATAATAATTTTATTTAAACAAAATTCCTGTGCTATTATTATACATGCCTTTCACATCTATACTAATGGTGCTGTTGAAAGTGCCATCATCTTTCCTGAGCTATTATACATGCCTTCCAAAAGCTTAAATGAATAGAAAAATGTGAATTTAATTATTTAATTAATACTTTAACATTTTTTCTAATTAAATTTCATTTTAAATTTTAATAAAGGAGGCTCAAACATGAAATATTTAATTAAAATTTGAATAAATGACGGAGGCAAGGTTTGATCTCATGATATTTGACTTTAATACCAAGTTAAATAATTATTTATCTCAAAAACTTAAATGTTTGGAATAAATGGTCATTTAACACGCCAAGTTTCAAGCATGATTTGCGAGATACATGGATTTCATTTATGTGTTTGAACTTCAAATTTTGGCTAAGCTTTTGTGGCCCATGGAGATAGACGCAGAAAACACCATAAGTTGAACTGTTCTGTGGAAACTAGAGGAAGTTTAGAATAATTAGATTAAAATCAATATTCTTTCTCTATTTTACAAGAAACTCAATGTGCCCAAAACAGGGTGCAATATGAACAACATCTTAATCTGTTTTAAACTTAAGGCTACAATTTTTCTATATCTTTTTTTTGATGAATTCCAATTTTTCTATATCACTTCTATTCTTACTCTAGTCCAGTTCTTTTAAGGTTGATGCAGGAATTAGCTGTGAATAGCGGCCCAATTCCTAACACAATTCCTAACATATAGAACATGAAGGATCTAAAATATTTATTTATTTATTTAATTCTGTTGATGAAACTGGCGAATGATGGTGCATGTTCTTCCTAATATTCCAATATTGATGGTTTGGTTTTTTATTTAAATTTTACTATATACGTTTTTGTTCATTATATATGACAAGTGGAATGTCATGGAAGATTTTTCCTTTCTTTTTTTTTTTGAAGCGGAAAATGATTGTATTTCATCAAATAAAAGAATCTTGCTCAGCAAGTACAATACTATGAAGAAAATCGAGATAAGAACCCCTCCAAACAAAGTTGAGGGATTTATTAATCGCGGCCTTTGCTAGCTGGTGCGCTGCTTCATTAGCTTCTCTTTTAATATGTGAAACTGACCATTCCGGAATGCCATTTAGGGTGCTATGGGTAGCCTCTATCAAAGGACCAAAATGGCTCCCACAAGGCCCCTGCTGTTGTAGAGCTTTGACTATCTTTTTTGCATCCCCTTCAAGATTTAGACGCTAAATATTCAATTCACGACATAAGGAGATGGCATTCTAGAGAGCAATTGCCTCAGCAAAAGTTGGGTCAGTGATATAGGGAACTTTGGAACACATTGCTGCCACCACAGCCCCCACTTCATCACGAATAATCACCCCCACACCAATACACGTTTGCTGGGCATCTATTGCTACATCCCAGTTTGTTTTTACCTTCCCAGCCGAAGGTTTCTGCTAGAGAGGAACAACTTGTGCGAGGATAGAGTCTGGCGTGGTATTGGATTGAAGGGTGGAAAGGCGAAAGTCATCTAGTGCTTCTTGACCCTGCGTGAAGAGCTGTTGTGGCGGTGTAAGAGGACCACCGAAAACGACCGCATTACGACGTAACCAAAGCCGCCGAAAGAGAAACAAAACGAGTTTCCAGCTCCACCGTCATCCAACAAGGTCAATCACTTCTCCACAAGTAAGAAACCATCAGTCTCCATGAGGGAGAGCTTCTGAACTCTTCGGGAGCCTTCCATCCAAACCGTTGAAGCTGCTGAACAGCTCCAAACAACATGAACGATTGTTTCCGAAAATAGCCCATAAATTGGGCACATCGAATCTATAGTAATTTTCTTTTTATGCAAATTGTCCCTAATGGGAAGAGAATTGTGACATACCCTCCAAATAAAAGTTTTCACCACAACTGGAACATGCAACTGCCATAATTTCTGCCAGACCCCACGCCCTTGGGAAGACACTGAACTCTCTCCTCTGTTGCACAGCTGCTTATCATTCTCCATATGGTATGCACTTTTGACAGTGAACACACCATTAATAGACCCACGCCACACCAAGAAGTCCGGCTGACCCGTAGGGCTAGGAACCATACTGCAACTGCTTTGGACCTCTTCAGGTCGAAATACTTCTTGAATGAGAGGGATGCTCCAGCCATTTGTTCCAGCATCTATGAGTTCACTGACTTTTGCATCTATAGAAAGCACTCGAGCTGGAGATTGAATCCTGAAAGACGTTGGGGTAGGAATCCACTTATCATGCCATATGTTAATAGATGTCCCATTACCCACCCGCCAAACTAAACCTTCTTGCAACAAGGATCATGACTTAAAAATACTTCGCCAAGCATAAGACAGACAAGAGCCCAATTGAGCCGTTAGAAAATCCCGGGATGGGAAGATTTTTCCTTTCTTGTTTATAGTCTAGAGATCTACATATAGAATAACAGTTTGATTACTTTTTATGGGGTCGCCAAATTAAAGACTTTGGCACTCTGAAAAGTATATCATCTTTTTTGTCCCTGTCTTCCGTTCATGTGATTGGATTGTATCCGCTTTTCAGTTTCTTATGATATTGAGTTTGATCATTTGGTTTATCCGTATGACTTTGTTTATCTGGTTAACCTTCGATATCAACTGTTAATTAGAGTTCAGGGTCTTTCAAAAAAAAAAACAAAAAAAAAAGGGGATGATGAATGCATATACAAATCCCAAACCCCCCCGCCAGCTTCCTCCGGCCACCATTTCTTTTTTCTGAAAATTTTCATCCCTCTGTTAGACAATAAGTAGTAGAGTATTGTGAGTAACAAATTAATGTGCCGAGTGAAAAAACTTTTGTCTCTTGCATTATTCTTTTCGATGAACTCAACAAATATGTGTGTGTGTGTTTTTTTTTCCTAATCTAACACTATATTTTTTTGTAATTGCGATTTGTTATTAACTTTTCTCTTTCAACACTTTGGTTAAAAATAATACATGATCAGAGGTAATATCAAAAAAAAAAAGAACAAATGACGGGGATTCTTATTTAATACATCGAAAAATGAAAAATGCCATTCTAGGCAGTCCAAATTCCAAAAATTTGGTAGTGTACATTGTTTCTTGAGTTTGACTAAGTGCATAAAAATATGAGGGAGAGGGTATAATAGGCAATGATGGAGACATAAGGAGTGGCCGAACCACCCCCAAATAGCCAGGGGTGGTTTGGTGGCTATTTGGCCAAAAGGGGGTGGCGAACCCCCCTTGTTGCCTAAGGGTTGGCTCAGCCAATTCCTTTTGATTTTTTTTTCTTCTTTTATTTTTAATTTTAGTTATTTTTAGATTTTTTTTTAAATTTGAAAAAAAAAATGTTTTATTTTAATTTTAATTTTATAAAGGGTATTTTTGTCATTAGGAGAGACATTGACATTTTTTGGTAATTTAAGAAAGACATTGACAATGAAGTGGTAGTTAAAGAGAGTATGTGTACTTTTTCCTAATAAATTTGTTTCTATAATAGTTTTGTCCTGTATTATTATGTGCAAAAGGGCCTGAGAAATGCTCAAACAAGTCACTTGGTGCAGATTTTGTGTCATGACAGAACAATCCTTTAAAGCATTCTTATCCGGCTCTTTAAAGTAGGGATTTTCTTATTTTAGAAAGTCAAAATTCATTTTGAACCATTTTGTTGCTTTCATTCGACCCACCACTTTGAAGTTTGAAGAAAAAAGTAGGAAGCATGAAATGACTTTCTACTAGTAGGAAGTCCTTTCACTTCCTACTCATCTTTAAACCAATAAAATATTAATTTCTCTCTCTAACTTTTTACTTTTTCCGATTTTCTTTATTTTCCCATTTTCTTTTCTTATCTTTCATCCATATATGAATGTTGGAGAAATAATAAAAAAATTCTTAAAATATTATATTTAAATGAAAAAGTGAAAGTGGATCCTTAGTTTAGAAAGCTGGATGTAGGTGCTTAGAAAAAGTAGATAATTAAAATAGAGAAAAATGATTTTATTTTTAAAATAAATAGTAAATATTAAGAGTTTGATGAAAATGCTCTTAATATATATGCATCAAGGATTTTATGTATTACAGTATCTACTAAATTACCTATCATAACATATTGATTGTCTTATCCAATCCAAAAAGAAGGAAGGCAAATTGATAAGTCACTTGTACCTTAACCACTCAAATATTTCCAAAGCAAAAGAATATTAAATATTAATCTTCTTAGTTTTGTGGCATGATATAGGTATTGATCTCAATGAGAAGCACAAGGAGAAAAAAAATCGATAAAGGGCTCAAGACGAAGATGCTAGAAAATTTCAAGCCATTTATTAAATATGAAAAGTCATACGATCGTATATAAGACATACCACTTGTAAGTACTTCACGAAATTAAAAGGACAAATGATCTAGAACCCAAATCAAAGATGTTAGACACCCCCGTTTCTGTTTTCAGAAACTGTCAACTTGATTTTTTTAAGCTTCACAAGCACATCTTTAATATCAATTCTTTCATCTGGTAACTCTTCAGAACACCTTAGGCCTAATTCCATGAGGAATGAAAGAACATTTTCTATGACACTTACATCTCTTCCATTTTCAGTTCTCAACAAACTGTCATCCACAATTTCCATCATTCTGTCTGGAAGTGATGTGTTTATCCATTGTCTCAAAGTCAATTCTCCTACAAACATGTCGTTGGTAGGTTTCTTTCTTGTGATCATCTCCAACAATATTATACCAAAGCTATAAATGTCGCCTTTGATGGATACTTTTCCTTCCGAACCATACTCTATCCATGCTCGCAATTGTACAAGAAAGCCTTTAAGTTAGTAATTCAATTTAAAAAAAAAAAAAAAAAGAGAGAGAAAGAAAGAAAGTTATCTATACATCGTATAAACAAAAAAAGTATTTACGGATATACAGATATAAATTACATATGGTATAATATTAAAAATTACCAAATTCACCGTTTTCAATCAAATTAAGCTTTTGAGGCAATACTGATTTAACATAGTATCAAAAAAGAAATCTTGAGTTCAAACATTAACTCTAAAATTTACCCATTATTTTCACTTAAAATATTTCACGTGTTATTTGGTCCTACACATAAGGGAAAATATTAAAATATTAATTAAATGATTAAATTCACATTCTCCGATCAACTTAACCTTTTGGGTTAACTAGTAATTTAACAACATATATGCAAATATCTAAATATGCCTTTATTGCACCCATGAGTAATGCTAGACAGAGGACACAAGTACTCTTTGAATCCTCTCAAAAGTGATGTGCCTTTTAAAATCACCATTGAATTAAAATTCAATAGTCAACTATCACAAATTCAATGATGATTTTAAAAGGCACATCAGTTTTATAAAGATTTAATAAGAACTTGAGTCCTCCCTCTATCATTACTTTGCACCCATACATCCAACCATCTAATGATAGATATCTAAGATATGTATCTACGCATTTTAGACTCCTTCAAGGAGAATTACAATTATGCTATGAACAACTTTAAATAATGGGTAAAGTCCACATGCCCCCCCTCATACTACCACCTAATTGACAATGTCTCCCTCAAACTTTCAATTGCTACAATGTCCCCTCCAAACTACCAAAAATTGTTAATGTCCTCCAATGACAAAAATACTCTTAATAAAATAAAATAAAAAATTCTAAAAAAAAGTAAAACTAAAAATTAAAAACAAAAATAAAGAAAAAAAAATTAAAGAAACTACCACCCAATTAGCCAAATTTTAAAAAAAAAATTTAAAAATTTGTTTTTTAAAAAAATTTAAAATTTTCTTTTTAAAAAAATAATTAAAAAAAATAATTTATTTTTTCGAAATTTATTAGGGGGTATTTTTGTCGTATTGAAAAATTTAAAGAGTCATTTTTATCTTCTTACTGGCTTTGAGGACAATTTTTTGGTAATTTGGAGGGACATTTTTCAAATTGAAAGTTTGGGGGGAACATTATCAATAGGGTGGTAATTTGAGAGGAGTATGTAGACTTTTCTTTTTAATAATTGTTATGTGTAACACATAACAAAGGCAATGTTTCTTTTATTCGGATATATGATTATTTACAAAAAATAACTGGGGTTTGTTATTTGGAATAATTGTTATGTGTGAGTCTTAGGGATGACAATTTTTGACACGACCCGTCAATCTAACACAAAATTTAAGGGTTAGGATGGGGAGTCTGACCTGTTTAATTAAATGAATTGGGTTAAGGTTGACTTATATAGTCTTATATACATTCTTCAACACAACCTGAACCCAACATAATTGTAGGTAATTTTGACATGACCCGTGAACTCGACACGAACCCAATACAAAATTAGAGGGTTACAGGTTGAGGGGTTTGACCCGTTTAATTAAATAGATCGAGTTAGGGTTGACCTATAACATGTCTCGCTACGACTTACAATCTACACACTCGAATACAAATTGCACCCCTACGTGTGACACATAACAAAGGCAGTTTCCTTTTATTCAGGTATATAATATTTTACAAAACTAAAAATAACTTTACGTGGTCAAAGTAGGCTGTCTCACACACAAACAAAATAGACTCTCGTACGTGCATATACATTTGTGTTTGTTTGACTTTAAATTAATTTGTATGGACTTATAAGGGTATGTTTGGCAAAGGTTTTGGGTTGGGGTTGAGGGTTGTTGATTTTGATGTGATATAAAATAGAATGAATGTTGTATGGAAAAGTGAAAAAATTTTGTCTCTTTAGTGAGTATTTTATTTGAATAGTAATAAAAATTTGATGTGATAAAAAAAGTAGAAAATTGAAAAAATATATGATGTGATATAAAAAGTGGAATTTTTTTTTTTTTTGTTTAAAAAACCTATGGACAATGTGGCCTGACTTTTGCCAAACACACCCTAAGAGAGTGATCAACAGAACTAGATGTTCAACGTCAATTTAAGAGCAGTAATACATTGAATTAAAAAAAAAAAAAAAAGGATAATACATTGTGTATTCTCAATGACCCTAAAAGTATATAGATTGGCATAAGACAAGCTCAAACCACAATCATGGTTGCATTTACAAACCAAAAATTGAAACTTGCACTAACTGTCACTGATCCTACAAAATTACTTCATATTAACCAAGTGAGCAAAAAACATAATTGTAATTGATACATATATATATACTATAATATTATCGTATATATTCATTATATATTTGGTACTTATGTATAGGTATATAATATATTATAATGTTTGATACGAAATTTTTTCTAACATATTTTAGAATTTTAGAATAATTAGCAATCGATACATAAGAGGAATTAATAGATATGTAATTATCCACCGACTAAGCAATCATAGTTTGTGTAATTTTTATTATTAGTGTATATCCATACGAATCTAAGGCCTACATAAAATTGAATTATGAAAAATGGACATATACATTAATATTCTTGAAACTAGCAACTATTGTTGTTCTTGATATTAATCGGTAGCCACTATTAGATAGCCTCTTAGCAATAACATAAGTAGAGGTGAATTCAGGTACCTGGTGCGATGTAGCCAAGTGTACCAAGAGTTTTGGTTTGTGTAGCATCTTTGTTTTCGGCCAAAATCTTTGCAATTCCAAAGTCACCCACGTGTGCAACCATGTCCTCGTCTAGAAGGATATTGGAAGGCTTCAAATCACAGTGTACCACAGATTCTGATAGACCGTGGTGAAGATAGTCCAACGCCGATGCAACATCAACCATAATGTGTATTATTTGAAGAAGATTCATGCAGTAGTTATAAGAGTATAACCAACTTTCAAGACAACCGTTCGACATGTATTGCAGTACTAAAGCTTTGAACTCGAGGTTGGAGCATGTACTGATGACCTTAACAAGATTCCTATGCCGAATTGCCCGTAAGACCTTGCATTCTGCATCAAAACTTTTAAAAGCACCTGACAATTGCAAGTTTAGAACTTTAATAGCAACAATTGTCCCGTCAAACAACATCCCTTTGTACACAGAACCAAAACCTCCAACTCCAAGCAAGTTGCTTTCACAAAAGTTGTTTGTCCCTTGCCAAAGCTCTTGATACGATATCATTCTATGCTCCAATACAGGTAATGCATTAAATAAACTTGGAAGTTGTATTTTACTACCTTGGTGTCTTCTCAGCATATAAACCATTGATAGACATATTATAACTAAAGCAATGGCAGGAAGAAAATATTTTAGCAGACTTTGATTCACCTTTGATCCATGGGAGCTTGGGCTTGGACAAGGTAGCACTCCAAAAATTGGATTACCACAAAGTGCTATGTTTCCTGAAAATGATTGAGCTGTGAAGTTTTCAAAAGGCCCAGTAGATGGAATCTCTCCGGATAACTTGTTGAAAGACACATTCAAATACTTGAGATATGAAAGTGTTTCAAGAGACTTGGGAATTACACCAGAGAGATTATTGTATGAGAGGTTTAGCACATCTAATCCTTTCAAGTCTCCAAAAGATTGTGGAATGCCTCCTTGAAATAAGTTCCTTGACAAATCAAGATAACGTAGGCTTAGGAAAGCTCCAATGATGCTTGGAATATTTCCGGTAATTTGGTTCTGAGATACATCCATGAGTTCAATAGCATCAAATTTTTTCATGTTTGGAGAAAAATATCCACCAAGAAAATTCGATGATATGTTCAAAAACACTAGATTCTGAAGGCTCCATAAATTTAATGGTATTGGTGATTCCAACCTATTGGAATCCAGGAATAGCCTTTGCAGAGAACTGAGGTTTGAAATGCAATTTGGGATTGATCCAGAGATTTTGTTATTTGAGAGATATAAATCGCCTAAGTTCTTTAGCTGACATATGTCTTCTGGAATGAATCCTTCAATTTTATTACCACCAAGATATAATCTTTGTAACCTTTTCAATCCCCCAATTGTGGATGGTATGTTTCCAGTCAAATTGTTATTTTCTAAATCAAGCATGTTCAAGCCTTTCAAGGAACCTATACTCATAGGAATATGACCCTTTATTTTGTTTTGGTATAGACTAAAGGAAAGAAGGGTAGTTGAAAAGTTTCCAATAGAATCCGGAAGAGTAATATCTAAGGAATTGTAGGATATGTCCAGTAAGCTCAAAAATTTGCAATTAGATAAAGATGAAAGGAAATTAAGCTCTGGATTTTCAGGGTCTCCTGTTAGCTGATTGCCATCCAAAAAAAGTTGTTGGAGGTATTTTAAATGGCCAAAAATTGTGGGAATTGGTCCAGAGAGTAAGTTTATATCAAATTCCAATATGGTGAGCTTGGAACAGTTTGAAAGATAGGATGAGATATGACCACTAAACTTGTTTTACCAAACCCAAAATTTCCAGGATTTTGAAGCGACCTAAATCACTCGGGAATGCTTTCCCTGTATGTTGTTTCCCCATGTCAGTTGTACGAAAGGCCAAGTATTTGAAGATTAGGACAATGGCTGCAAAGATCCATTGGAAGAGTTCCTGAGATATGGTTACTCGAAAGAAGAACTTTCATTGGAGAAGATATATTAAAGTTGAAAAAAGGTAATGGACCAATGAGGTTGTTGAATTGTGAATAGAAGTACTCTAACGATGATATATTGCCGAGGGACGATGGAATTGCCCCCGTAAGATGGTTCCAAGATAGATATATTTCTCGAAGATTCCGACAATTTTGCAAAGTTGGAGGGATACTACCTTCCAATTGGTTCTTTCGCAAATCGAGTATTCTCAAGCGATGTAGGCGACCGATCTCATGGGGCAGAGAACCAAAGAAGCTGTTGTTAGTAAGATCAAGTGAGACTAGGAAGGAGAGGTTACCAATATAAGGAGAAATGGTGCCCTGGAGTCCCATGGAGCTTAGGTTCAAAGCATTGACTCTTTGCCTACGTCTGCTACATGAGACCCCAATCCAATTGCAGAAGTTTGTAGCTGTGGACCAGTTATCAGCCAAGACAGTTGTGTTTGGGCCGGGACTGATTTTAGATTTGAAGGCAATGAGAGCTGATTGGTCGGTAAAGTTGGTGGAAGATTGGGCCAACTGCACTAACAGAAAACACAAGAGCAGGAGAATATTGGAGGGCCTTTTTTAATAGCTTCATGACGACTGTGCAGGAGAGAGAGAGAGAGAGAGAAAGAGAAGAGATGAGACGAGAGAGAAGCGCGGAAATAATAGTGGTGTTAAACAGCTTTATAGTACTGGAAGTGAACCATTGAATCATCTAGAAGTCACGCGTAGTTCCAAAAATTCTATCCTGATACAAAACGAAGAAAACGACTCCCCTATGACGAAGATTTCCTACAGACATGTCATACGAAAAAATGGCACAGAGTTAGAAGAGATTTCTACGATACGTAATGGGCACGCTCGAGTGCTGTCATAGACATTAATTGTGATTTTGACTGAACTATACTTGGTGTTGCCGTGACAGGGCTAGCGATAATGTGTTATTCCTCTTGTCATACTTGATAGTCATAATTCATTGCTATACTGTTTGCAATGTTTCATATTATTCAAATACTGGCCAAACAACTTTGTGTCCGGTTTGACAAATCATATAAGCAAGTTGGTCTCAGATATCCTAACTAAAAACTTGCTTATTCCAAGTTGATATGCTATAATATAGAGATATTCACAAGTTGTCTAAATTTAGCTTCATGACAGACTGTCAGAGAAGAGAGAGAGAAGGCTGAGGGAAATAATAGTGGCTGTTAAGACGCTTTATAGTACCTAGAAAATGAACCACATCTGAGAATCGTCCAAAAGTCACGCGTGTTGTTCCAAAAATTCTCTCCTATCAACATAAACGAAGAAAATGACAAAAGAATGTTGTGAATTCTACGAACATGACAATGAAAAAATGGCAAAAAAGACTGTTAGTGATTTAGACATGAAACTATAGCCTGGGTTGTGCCGTGAAGGCAGGGTAGATAATTGTTATCCTCTGGGTCCATACTATTGAATAGTCATAATCATTCGTATATGGTTTGCATGTTTCATATTTTTAAATACGTGGCCACTTGTTCGGTTCGACTAATCATATACAGCCAAGTTGTCTCGATTTCCTAACTAAACTGTTTTATTCCATGATGATGCAATGATGATTAGATATAAAACATAACTTCTCAAATAAAAAGTTAAATTTGAAGAGAAAAATTCACTTTATCATATTTGAAGAGCCACTTTAACAAAAATCAAATATCAAACTCTCTATACATTTCTCTACTTTAGTTAAATATTATTTTTTATTAGTTTTAAACCAACCTCCAATATTTCCAAGTTGGTTTGTGCTCATTCAATCGCCAAGTTTACCATCATTCGGCCTATCCCAAAACAAGTCAATAACCCAAAAAAATTTAGAACTTCAAAACCTACACGCCCAACTCTGCGGTAGCCGAATTCAAGCTAAGAAATTAACTCACCAATAATACTTGACCAAGGAGTAGCAACAACCATTTCCAAAACAGAGCACACCTCCATCAACCACCCACCGAATCAGCCATCAAAATCAACCTCCAGCAGAGGCCAGAGGGTATGGGTTTTGCTTGAAACAAAACAGGGGAGAGGATATCGTAGGAGAGAAGAAAATGGTGGATGGAATCTCTGCTTGTGGCGTTAGAAGAGGGGGGGTGACAAAAGGAAGTAAAAAAATAAGCTTAAAAAATTATTTAAGTTTAGCTTTTCGGCTCTTGGTACGTAGAGAGTCTGTCCGACAAGAGTTAAAAATAAAGTAAAGAAGGAACTTGTTAAATGGGTGTTTTTTAAAGTTTTGTTAAATTTTTAAGAAAAAGTTAAATATAAAGAGTTTATTGTGAATGCTCTTATATTAATTTAAGATAAAATTCAGTTAGTATAAAAATATTTAAACATTCTCATCCAGTTAAACAAATATTAGTTAAAATTTAGCAAAAAAATCACATTTTTTTATTTTAACTATTAATTTTTTAAAATACCTACATCTAGCTTAGTATTTTAACTATTTGTTGTTATTATTCTATTTAAATATTCTTTATTTTATTCATTATGTAGTTATATGACGAGGTTTTTTTTTTTTGTTTTTTTCACTCTCCGCTCGTCCTCTTGATCTCATATTCTCTCTCTTCATTTTCACCGTTGAAAAACATCCCAGCTACCGACGATCCACAAATGTTCAAATGGGTTTGAAAAAAATTTCTCATGCAGGAAAATTTTCTCTCTTTCTTTGTCCCTCTTTTGATTACCTCTGCTGTGGAAATTTTGGGTTTTGTAAAATTTTCTAAAAAATCGCATTTCTTTTCTCTCTCTAGATCGTGACTCACCGGGAGGCTTTGGGTGTGAATGGGTTGAGTTGGAAACTTGGAGTGAAGAACTTGTTGTGATTTTGCCAGGTCTTTGCATGAGAAATATGTGTATATTCATGACTCATCAAACAAATGATGAAAGGAATGGAGATGAGAGGAAGAAAGAGACGTGTGAGCCAGAGAGGATAAAATGATTTAGAAGAGAGATGATTGAATGAATTTTTTATTAATAAAATTATAGATCGTTGAACTATAGTACTTAGCAAATTTATTTAGTACTGTAACGATTTAAAAGAAGCTGGTCCGATCTAAGGTGCCGATTGCATTTCTCTCATATTTTAGTTTCCGAATCTCTCATATTTATCTTCCTAGTTGTTAAATATATTGAAGAACAAGCAGCTTAACAGAAATACAACAAGAAATTTATCACTGTCAATTAATTAAAGAAAGTCCATCGGATATTTAATGTGGCCACGTGTGATTGTCTCAAGTAAAGGACAGGTTAGCCATTAGATATTTAATATTATGTGGCCATTTGCCCTCATCCTCTTTTAGGCTTTTAGCCACTCAATCCTCATCTTCTTTTAGCCACTCAATCCTTTGATCAGTTTATGAGAACCCACGTGATAGGTTGTCGCTGACAATGACACATGTCAGGTGCCTATAAATATCAGCTTGGAATTAATCGGGTTTTGCGCTATAACCCCTATAAATATCTTCGTTTTTGAAGAGTGGATGAGTGTGTGGGAGGAAATGAAACGGCTACTGTGTAACGAGGATACAATAATGGGAAATATTCTCATTAGCATAATGTAAGGCTGACATCGTTTATGAGAGCCACCGTGATGGTTCGTCGCTAACAAGTGACACATATCGGTGCCTATAAAGTATCGAAATCTTGGAGATTTAATCGGGTTTTTGGCACAACCCTCATTAAAATATCTTTTGTTTCTCGAGAAGATATATTAAGGTGTGTGGACGGAATATGAAAGTTACTTGTACAACGGTCAAGATAAAGAAGTTTTTATATGTTTAATACTTGAAATAATTATGTTATAAATTTAAATAATATTATTTTTAAAAAATATTTTAAGAAATAAGAGACATTGTTATCATACCAAACATAACTTAAATTAATATTTTTAAGAAAAAGTGGTCCAATCTAAGGTGGCGATTGCATTTCTCTCATTTTTATTTCCGAATTCTACTCATTTTATCTTTCCTATTGTCTAATATACTATTGAACAAGCAAGCGCTTACAGAAACTATAACAAGAGAATTTTTCTTTCCTTTTCTCCCCCCCAATCTAATTAAATGAAGTCATCAGATAGGTAATTGTGGTCCATGTGCCCGTCATCCTCTTTTAGTGCTTTTAGCCACTCAATCCTCATCTGCTTTTTAGCACGGTCAATTCTCTCTAATCGTTTTATGAGGCCCACGTGGAGAAGGGTCGTTGCTGACAGAATGACCATGTCGGGTGCCTATACATATCAAGCTTGAATTAATCATGGTTTTGCACAAGCCTGTATAAATATTTTTGGGCAAAAATGTACAAATCAATTGGAATGTTTGATAATAAGTTCTTTTTGTCGGGTTTATAAAATTTAATTAAAGACCCTGTTGTCGCGGCGTGATCCTTTGTTTCGCCCCATTCATTTAAGAAAACTATGTTTAGATAATATTTAAGAATCAAATCTTAAAAACAAAAAAAAAACCAAAGGACTAGGAATCAAAATCCAGTACTATGACCACGATAAAGACCCGAATTAGTAGAGTACCCTGTATCGTTGTGTGAGGAATTACTGCAGAACGGAATCTGCGCTAAGAGAAATACTGACGAAAGTAAGTGACTGAGTCGCTTTCGAATAGACGAGTGCAGAGCGTAAGCCAAAAAAAAAAAAAGGAAAAAAGAAGAAGCGATGTTTGCTGTGAGGCTCTGAGACTGCAAACGACGCAGTTTGAGGTTACAAATGCTTTGGTTAAATTAAATCTAGGACGCATGACGAAGGATGATGACCAACGGTGACATAGATGACCAGCCCCTCTATGGCATGAGTCGTTCTAGCGTTCGTCTAGCGTCCGTTCTTTGGACGAAAGGAAAAAAAATCAAAAAAACTCAAAAAACGGTTAGCATTTGTTCATTAAAGAACAGGTTTAAGATTTATGCAATCTAATTTATTTTTTCTGTCAAAGGTTTACAAATGGGATGAAATAAGGCTAACCTGTTTTTTGTAACAAAAAGTATTGTCTCTTTTTTGGCTTAGGGGTCCGTCTAGCGTCCTTATTATTATTTTCTTTAAAAAAAACAAAAAAAAAATCTCTAAACAAATAGGTTTTGAATGTCAAATCTCAATTTTATTTTTCTCCATAAATTATAAATATGGTATGAAATAAGTCTGACTGTTTTTTTAATAGACAAAAATATTTTTTTAATGCAGAAACGACATGAACAAAAAATCGTTTTTATGTATAGTAAGGAAAATATGGTCAAGTTCTTATTCATGTCCTTCTAACTATCTTTGTTTGAAAAAAAAAGTGCAAAAATGGACAAGATTTACAAAATGCTTGATTCTTGTATACAATTGTTTCTAATATAATAAGATAAAAACGGAACCGAAGGCGTCCATTTCAAGTGAATAGAGCGCGTGTACTGCTTCCGGTGCTCTATCCCTCCGCAGGCACAGGTATTGAGAAAAATCACTTCGTTTTTTCATTAAAAAACAGGTTAAAACATATATACCTTATTCTCTATTAACGTTATCGAACATGAGGATCTAATGTCATGAAAAGTCCTTGGTGGACCTGTTTTGTTAAGGAGAGAACTGGAACAAAAAAAAACAAAACAGAAAGACAAGTAAACGCAGGTTCGGCTTACTTCATTGTCCCTGTATTTGCAGTTAACTTTGGGAAAAATCGATAAATCAGGGTTTGACAGTTTCTGCCTTGTTGTATATATTGAAGAGCCTCTAGCTCAAAAGTAGGTTTTAATTATTTTAACTTTTTTTTGTTTATTAGAGGATAACGGGAGCGGGACTCGATGGGTCTGCACACGAATATTGACTGTCCAAGGGACGCCGTGTAGGTGGACTACCACTGACTATTTGTGAGGTACAATTGCGCTATTAATTATAGATAGTTTTGGGGCTCATTGTGCGGTTCCATCACAAGCACGGATTGCCTTGCGTCGCGGCCAATAATTCACATGGTAGACATAAAACTAAAAAAAATAATAAAAAATAAGATTACCTGTTTCATAAAAACACAGAGTTTGTACATTTATACACCAAAATCCCCACTAAATTATCTCTTTTTCTCAAACGTGGTATAACAACTGTATAAGTCGAAATAAACC
This sequence comes from Betula pendula, assembly GCA_900184695.1. Taxonomy (NCBI): domain Eukaryota; kingdom Viridiplantae; phylum Streptophyta; class Magnoliopsida; order Fagales; family Betulaceae; genus Betula; species Betula pendula. The sequence goes on from FXXK01003024.1 coordinate 18,922, forward strand.
TGATAGAACATGTTTATCATGTTGTCTAAAACCAAACTATTCGGTACTTTACTGTATTCACCTCAGTAACTTATGTAACATAAAAAGTGTTGTGACGTTTATGTGGTCTCAATGACGGATCATTATTGGAAGTGTAAATGTGAAAGCTGTTCTCCATGGAATCTCTTTTAGTCTTTCCAGAAATCTTGTAGGTGTAAGACGACACAGAGCTAGCACGATAGAAGACAATATACAGAGATTGGCTCGACTAAGCTCGACTCACAATACGTGTTCGTGTATTCGTTTTCTATTATAAGTGAGTCTGATTCTATTGTGAAAGCAACAAATGAGGTACTCTAATTTATCCATTATAACGATTACATATTCGCGTAATAAACTCGGCTGACTGAGTGTATCATGTGCGTAAACAAACTCGTATAAGGTCGACTTGTCCGTTCGCTCGATCCTGTATACGGATCTTAGGCCTTAAGTGTGTTATGGATACGAATATATTAATTACATCTTGATATATAAGAATTATATTCTTCAAAATATTATGATTATGTCTGCTTAGTCGCGTGTGTTGATTAATTTATATTTATTATTTCCTTTTCTTTTATGTGTGATCGATTGCTTAATTATGTCTAAGTATTCAAAGTATGTTGAAAAAAGATAGTATTATGTATCAGGATATATACTATTGTATATATATAATTATATATTAATATATATCTATATTATAAGTATGTATAAATTGTATATTCATAAGTTATATTATATAGTAGTATTATCTATATTCCAACTTTACAATTATGTTTTTTTGATTCAACTTGGTTAGATAATATCGAAGTAATTTATATTTGTAGGAGATCAGATCAGTTAGTAGTGCATAAAGTTTCAATTTCTTGGTTTTGTAATACATGCAACCATGCTGTTATGAGTTGGTTGTCTTATGCCACACTTCATATACCATTTTAGTTTATTGGTCTTATGAGAAAATTGCATCACCATTGTATATTAATCCTTCTATTATTATTTTCTATTTGCTCTATAAAGTCTAAAACAATAGATGTAATCATACTAATAACAAATAGACTCATTAGTAGATTATTAGTCCTTTCGAAAAGTCTAAGTTCTCTTTAGTAGTTAACTGTCTTACGATAGTGGTGTTGTTTAGGTCAGAAACTATCAAAAGTGATGCAGTTGTAGTGGTGAGTGACTCGATCACATTGTATGCCAAAGTACGGTTTTATTGACTGTTAGATATACAAAGAAAAGAATAAAGGTAGAAGTGAAAAAAATATCCTAGTATCTTTAATAACATTATGTCACGCTAATCATGATATACCTTTTTCATATACACTAATTTTCTTACTAGTCATTTTTTTTCAATCACGATCAACAAATTTTTATATATACTTAATTTGTACGGTATTTACTGCGATCATAATGATATAAAAATTGATACTACGTTCACATCGTTAGATGACAAAAAATTTATTTTCAATCACTAATGTTACTCAACTGTCAATATTATAACTTAAACTTCATTTGTTTTTATTAGATCCAACACGATATTATGTGTCATCAAACTGAAGAGCGTCATATACCCTTCAACCCATAATCTCGGCATAGTTAAATCATTTTGCCAAACATACTATGATCCGTGCATTAAGAACTTTCATTAGCCACTGAACCCATTCCCCGTATGGTACAGATCGTCACCATAACCCAGAACGAATTGATGGTAATTTAAGATAGTTTTGCATGATACGTGATATAAATCTAAAATTCTTACGTTTACTGCGACTGCTTAAGAATGTGCTAACCTGTTAGTCAGTTTTATAGTTGTAAGTTCATAGTAGTTTGAAGTGTAGTCACGGACGCTGTCTATTTTGTCGTGTGAGGTGTAGATGGAATAGAGTATTGTC